>JAPYYW010002092.1:0-22915 GCA_030522545.1 Cremastinae sp. A BG-2022a | reverse complement strand
ATCGTGTCCTTAACAAATTTCGATTCCCTATACTTTTAACACGTAAAACTTCATTTATTTTCGCCATTTACAAATGGCTACAGCCAACCTCCTTAAAAAGGATAATTATGGAAAATTATTGAAAATTTTACATAATATTAAGTAACATCTCTAAAAGGTTGTGTTAAAATTTTACGATGGTTAGGAAGCTCCTCATTAAAATATTATTTGTTAAAAATGGTTATTTATTTTTGTATCTTATTCCCATAAGAGCACATGTGTTAAAAGTTTAATTGCGTATATAATAGATATCTCAGTAACGAGCTTTCTATGATAAGTGAAATTTTGCACTAATCTTTGTATGACGTTAAAGAAGCTTCGTCTAATTTGTCAAAAAAATTTTATCATTTTTTTATGCAATCACATAGAGAGTAGACCTGTAATTGGATGACCTGGAATTTCAAATATGTTTTTTTTTTCATTTGATTTGCAGCATTCTCAAACGACTTCGTATGGGGGAAAAACGTCATCAAACTTTTGATTTTTCGCTCTATCGACTTACACCCATAATTATAGAAATAAATAAGAAAACAAAAATCTATCTCGATCTCAATTAGTTGCAATTTTTTAAAATGATTTTTCATATACAATAACTGTAAAATATAGTTTACATCGAGAAATCAGAAAACGCGTTTACGACATTGACAAATTTTTTTAAAGATTAGGTTTTTGTACAAATTTTGATGTAAGTAGAATTATTATAGGTATGACATTGATAAAATAAAAGCTGATAATATGTTTACATTCCTGCGGATGTGGAGGAATATGTCATGTCATCGAAAATATAGAACTCGTGGTTTTATTGTTAGGAATAGTGTTGACTCGGT
The DNA here is from genome assembly GCA_030522545.1 of Cremastinae sp. A BG-2022a. Classification (NCBI taxonomy): domain Eukaryota; kingdom Metazoa; phylum Arthropoda; class Insecta; order Hymenoptera; family Ichneumonidae; species Cremastinae sp. A BG-2022a. Next base: position 22,049 of record JAPYYW010002092.1, on the reverse strand, counting down.
TTAAAAACCAAAAGGCTTATCGCGGTGGTTGCAACGAGTGACAGGAATTCATGATCCCAAAAGACGGAACTTCCCGTCTTAGCTGCAGTAATCGCGGTTTCTTCTTACTGACATAGAAATAACATTAAAATATATTAATACCGCAAGATGATAATCCAAAGACCGAATAAAAATTTGCTTCGAAAAAAATCAGATGTGCGAAATGCAATCTTTTAAAATTAAAAAAAAAATCCTCATTTGTTTTCGATCTCTAAATTCAAAATTTATGAGTTATTCAGAAGAAGAATCAGTTTAGCGAAATTTTTCGACATTTTTATTTGAATTTTTTTTTTTTTAATTTTATCTCTTCGAAGAGCTTTTTTCATTTTGATCAAAATCTGCATTTAGCGTTGACAAATCAATTTGCACACGCACGTGTCCGACTTAGGGGAATTTTTATTTTCAATGTAATATCTGTAAAATGTTCATCTCCGGAATAGAAAATCGGTGAAAAAAAGTGTATACACGTGGCACTTTTGTCATGAAACAACCAACAGACCCACCTTCCTCCTCGGGGACTCCCGGAGAGCAAAGAAAGACCAACGCCCTGAAAGTACACGAGCACAATATCCCGGGAAGTCGCAATCCTTGGCGCGTGAAGCGCACGTGACGCATCGTCGTTCCATCATGTCAAAATCAATTTTGGAAAGAGCCTCGGGTATATGGAAGGAAATGTATGATTGACGCATTATGCGACTTTTCGTGTATACGGCCCAGAAAAAAAGTGTATCTCTAACCTCACTTTCCCTTTTTTTTCATATATAACTGTGAGATATAGTGATGAAATCCCAAAAAAATTAATCTCATTGAAGTTTTTATACAATTTAAGGTAATTTTACCGTAAATCATTTTACATTTTGTTAAAAATTTTCATAAATTTTCTTGGACGTCGTGTGCCCATGTGTACCAATTTTTAGGAGGTTTCACCATCAAGTGGAAGTCGAGATATTTATTGGTAAAAATTACATTCTTTTGCATTCTCCTGCATAAGAGAGCGTATAATTATCGCGATCTTCAACAATAAATATCTCAACTTGTACATGAAGCCTTCTAAAATTTTGTACACATTTTTATTATTGTCAAAGAATCTTTGTTTAATTTTTTTCTTAAATCTGAACTAAATTTTTTTTAATTTTGTCAATTACGTAGCAAGCACACGTCACCTTGGATGACCTTGAATTTTGAGTATGTTGTTCTCGAAATAATTTGCAACAATTTTTCTCAATAAACTTAAGCTCTAAAACCATATTGTACGTGAGAAAAACGAAAAAAGGAAATTTGTTGTTTTACTCTGTCACAGTGCAATCATTTTAAATGTAAATAATACGAAAATGGCAAAAAAAATTAATAACAGTTCTATAGGTACAGTCAAATCAAAAGTATTTATCTCAATTTATCTTCATACCGTGTGGTTTTTCAGCTTAAGTTTATTAAAAAAAGTTTTTGCAAATTGTTTCGAGAATAATATATACTCAAAATTGAGTCATCGTAGGTGACCTATATATACTTGCTACGTATCTATGAAAATAACCAGGAAAATCAAAATCTTCAGATAAAAAAAACTAAAGGAAGCTTCTTCGAAGTACAACAAAGAACTGTGTAAAATTTCATCAAGTTCCACTACCCAGAAGTCAAAATATTTAGAGTTCTCCGTAGTGAAACCTCTCAAAATTTAACGTGTAGTTGCACATTATATCAAAGTAGGTTTTTGCAAAACAAAATCCTAAGAAAACGCAGAAAAATCGTTTTATATATAAACGTCAAAAAACCATAAATTACAACAGATAACAAAATTTTGTAAAAGAAGCTAAAAAAACAATGGAAAACGTATGATAAGAATGTTTTATTTCTAATTCATCAAGAATGAGATTCTAGAAAAGTTTTAGTTTCAGGACCTCCATAGATATAAATTTAAAAAATCGCTTGTGCAAGCAGTTGCACTGGGAGTCGAAGTTGCACAAGTATGCGGAGAAAACTCGATTGAGAAGCACTCGAACCTGATGTCTGCAGATAGTGCATGGAGCACGAAAGATCAAGGATCGAGTCTTTGATTTTGTGATGTGCCCTATTATAGAAGAGAGATAAAGAAAGAGAGAAAGAGAGAGAGAAAGAATGAAAGTCATGTATGGATACGTGCATGTACATGAGAAGAGAAAAAGAAGAAAAATTTCATGATATACGAAAAAAGAAAAGAATGGAATTGATAAAACGAAGGCAGTGGAGGAGCGAGTGAATTGAATGAGGAAGAGGCCAATAAGAATGAAAGAAGACTCTGGGCGTATGTAAGATCGAGCGAAGATGGAAAAACGTACGGGAAGATAGGATAAAAGTGAGCCAACTTGCTAAACCCAATTTCCTATCAGTTTTCAGTTCGTCTTCCCCTCTCGACTTATTTACGTTAACGATTCTGCCAATCGGGCTTTCCCCCCCATTTATTCTCTTTCCTAACAAGTTTCCCGTACATGCATACGATTTTCGACGTGAAAGCGCTGATTTTTCTACGCAAGCTTTTCGCATTTCTCCTCGAGTCGACGGATCTCGACTCGACGACGACGATGAAATTTCCCGTCCCATAAAACTCAATGCCTTTCGTCAAGATTTCTCGATGACGCGCTCTCAAAATGGATTTAATTCAGGTAACATTATTTACGCAACGAAATCAATCCATTAGACTACGAAAAAAAAATTTTCATACACGATACAATTTTTTGCCGTTTTTAGCAAAAAACTTATTATTCATGATTTAATAGAAAATATTTTTTTATTTACCAATGATCGAATTAATGTGTAAATATTTGATTGGGAGTTATTGATTGAAAAATCATCAAAAATGCAATTTTACATCCAAAAAATAGTTGCCTACATTATATGTATAAATAATCTCTTCGTTACTTTATTTATACATAATTTATAAGTATTTCTTATACTGCTAACAATAAGCTATACCTTGGACTATTTCTTATTTATTTCATATGTATATGTATTTGAAATTTGATAAGAAAAATTTGAGAGTTCGTGTTTAGCATCGTCGAGTGAGCTTTGTAAAATAAAATACAATTTGTTGATAAGAAAAAAGTAATGAAAAAAACAGTCTATCGGCGAGATTCACAAAAGTGAATTTCGAGAAGATTTCGAGAAGTTCCACTACCCAGAATTTAAGATATTTAGAGTTAAATACATATATATCGCATTATTTCACAAGTGGATCATATATATAGGAGAATACATATCCTGAAATCTATATCAAACGTTTAAGTATTTATTTACAAAAAATATTGTTTAAAATAACCACATAAAATGAGTTTTGGATCGCTCGAATATCAGACAATATTTTAGATGTGAATTTGAAGCAGATTTTGTTGTTTAAATATTTTTCTTAAATAAAAATAAAATATGAAAAACCCTTGGCTGCCCAACTATTCGGACATTTGGCTTATATCATTACTCTATGTACGTTTAAGGTAGTTCTATTGTTTTATCATTTTCTTAGGAATTTGTTGAAAATTTACCCAAATAACCTTCTTCGATATAGCATACATGTATATGTATAAACTTTTAAAAGGATTCAATATTGTTAAAAATTTGAATTTTTGGTACTCTCTCATTAAGAGCTCGTGTTAAATATTGTAATTTGTAAGTCAAGTAAACGATGGGGTTGTTAAGGTGATGGGAAACACCCCATTTTTAGTGAATTGAAATTAGAATAATGTTTATATTACGCAGAGTACACTAAACTAGTGCATGACATTCTTGGAATTAAAAAAAAAAACTGCGACGTAGTCAAAATTATAGTGCAACCGCGGAAGGTTAAATTAAAAATATTTTTACTAATGAACCAATCTGACTATACGACATTTTTTTTTAAATTTGTTGTTTATCACTTCGATCGCATTAAAAAATCATGGGGCAAAAGTAAGCCAGAGCTTTGACGGAGAACGGTGCTGAAAATATCTTAACTGGGATAAGAGTTGAATAACACTCAACGTGTATAATGCAAGATAACTGTTTGTTAGAGTGACCTGAAATAAATCAGTCATGTTAGAAGCAAAACCCGGAGGAAGTTGGAAAAATTGTGAGCAGAAAAATGGGCGGACTTATATTTTCGTGTATTGTTGGAAGGAATGGCTGAATCTTTGAAAAATCTTGCGGAGAGTTCAGGATCGAATTAATAAGTGCACAAATCACAGTTGCGAAGGATAGGGGTGCCATTGAAATCGAGCATTTAAAATATACAGCAGAGCAGGACGAAGAGGATAAAGGCGATCCGTGGTAGAGAAAAAGAAAGGAGGAGGGGGGGGAAGGGGATAAAGGGTAAGGGAGCGAGTTTCGTCGATTTTCATTCGTGGTCCACGTACGCAGCGCTTTTGGAATAAATTCACGGGGATTGTAAAGAATATTATCTATCCTCGCGAAAACCCGTCGGACAGGAGTCGGCGATGCAACCCCGTCCGTATAGACGCGTACACACATACCTCAAAACTTGAGGAATCCGGGCGCAATTCTTTTGCCTCCCTACATTCGAATAGTTGCACGGATCAAGATAGAAGAATTTCCGTATACACGTAAGAATAAGGATCCATACGCCCACGGGATAATCCATCTCGAATCGAACGAATCATTTTAATTTGCATTAAATTTCCCTTTTTTGAAAACAAAAAATTAAATAAATCTATATTCGAATAATTCATTAATATATGAGAATGAAAAAAAATAAAATAAAAATAAAAACAGAAAAGTTTATAGTGTTTGCATATAATGCGCATGATGCAATGAATAAATAACTTTTATTTCCTACGAAAAACTTTCGTTTGATAAAAATTGTAAATAAACACATGAGTACTATATATATAAAAATTTTTAACTCAAAAATTAAAATTGAGCGTAAATCTGAGAGTATAAAATTTGAAATAAATTTTCACTCGCACGCAGTAGAATTTCACGTAAATTGAGAATCTATTGTAAAAGAATAAAAAAAAGGAGTATATAGAATTTTGCAAGTAGTTTCGTGACGTTATTGGCGTATTCTGAGGGAGAGAAATGCGAAGTGGATTTGCCGGTGTACAAAGTATATGCCCGCGAATCAGGTTGCGATGTGGAGAATTGTGCGAAAGAAATCCGAAGCGCGCGACTTTTTCTCCACCCCCTCTCTCTCTCCTGTCATTTCTTTTCCTCCTCGCTCCCTTCTTCTTCTTTTTTCTTTCTTTTTTTCCGGACCACACAGAGGCGAATCTCGCGGTAATAGATTCCTTTATCGTGCAGTAGAGCGCGCGGTCAGGTCGCGCCCGCGATCTTACTCCCTCGCTGTCTTTATCGCGGTTGAAATATCGACGAAATGAAAGAACGGTCCGGACCGGAGACCACTATCTCTGGAGTTTACTGTATGTAGAAACATTGGGAGAAGGAGGGAGAAAGAGAGAGAGAGAGACGCGCACATACAGAAAAAGAGATAAAAAAGAAAAGAAAACATTAAGAAAAGACAGAAAGATATTGAAACGAGGAAAAGAGATGCAAGCGATGTCCCAGAGAAAAGTAAGAAAACTTTGCTAACCGCAAAACTACGCGTAGCTATATACGATCATATGTATATATATAAGACCGAACGTGTTTTACCCCCGATATCACTCTTCCCTCTCGCGTATTTTTTCCCTCACTTCCTCCACTACGTACGTCTGCTCGAATCCATCAAATTCATCAACGCAGAAATTCATCTCTTGACATTTTCTGACAGAATTGTCGTTGTGAGAAGTAATTTTTTTTTTTCATCTAACCCTCGACGGGCACGTTAGGCGCAAAGGCGCGTATGGGATCTTTTTGAACCCCAATTTTTTAACTGTTATAAAAAATATACAATATATACAACATTTTACAGTTTTTTTTGCAGATAATTGCCATTTAACATATTTTTGGATCAGTTTTGAAACAAAAATTAATTAAAAAGAAAAACGTCTTGAAAAATTTGTTTAAAAAAAAAACAGGACAAAAAATTTCCATGATAAAAAGTGAATTCATATTTTCTGGGGTCCAGAAAGACCCCATTTTGCTTCTAATGGAGAATGCGTAAATTTGCACTGAATACAAATTTAAAAATATATGAGATTCTTCTGAATTTTGTGAATATATTCGTAACATTATTCATTCTGTTTTGATTTTAATTCTTTAAACAATAAAAAAGTTTAAATTATTGTTAAAATATACTCAAGTTGCTAATTAATAGTCAAACTGAAACTCAATAATGGACAAAACGTTTTAGTAAAAGCCAGACTCTTGGTTTTACGAATTTAACGAATATAAATTTAACGAAACATAAACAAATTTTATGAATTTTACAAATTATAACCTAAAAATGAAAATTACTTTTTAATTATCTGTATTACATCAATATTTTACATTTCAAAATATGAATAATTGATAAAAAAGATTTATACAGTCTTAAAAGTAATTTATTTACGACCCATTTAAAAATAAGCCAAACAATATCTATTTAGTATCGCTCTTTAATTAATTGACACGAAAAGATCGTCATATTACTGCTTAAAATCATCGACAATTCTCGTGTACATCTCTATATTATATAACAATATTAAAATTGAACTCACTCGATCTTTGTCAGTACAAACCGAGCAAAAAAATTATCCAATTAGTTTGGATGTCACATGTGCTTCTACGTTACAAAATCGTTTATGGAAGTTTTGTTTACGATTTTTAAAAATGTAGGAAATAAAATAAAATAGATAGAGGAAAAATTCGGATGAAAAATTTGGAAGCGAGCTAAAGCAGGAAAATGGGGAAACGGTTCAGTATTTTTGCACAATTTGTGCTCGGGTTACGAGAACGTGGACGCTGTATGCTTCCGCTTTCATCGTCCACGGGAAATATTGGTAAAATTTATCGCGAAATATTAATGTATATAAGTATATATGCCGCCTTTGTGCTCACTTTTTCCACTGAAATCTCTTCTGCTTCTTGCCTCCCTCCTCGATCCTCGACTCATTCTTTTTCCTTCATTTTTTGGCAATTTTTCCCCCTTTTTTCTCTTCGTACAGAAAAGACAGTAATTCGTTCGGAGCTTTTCATCCAACTCTTTTAACGTATTTTATAGCGCACTGTACGTCATTGTCATTGTAACCGCGACACGCCTGGTTAACCAGCTGTCGTTGTGTGCTCTCTTTATTCCAGCTCACGATTATTTTTCAAAACTCGCTTCGAGAACAGACGTTTATAAACGACACATACGACGCGCTCTCCGACCCAATACTAGAATAATCATTTATACCAAGGAAAATTTTATTTTTATTTTATTTTCTAATATTTTTTCTTCCGTTTTTTAATTCAATAAATAAAATGTGGTGAAATTGTTTCGTTTCATTGATCGAAATATTCGTCAAATTTCACAACAACCGAGATTATTTTACGAGTAATTATATTTTGTAGCTCGATACATTTTCATATTAAAATAAGAAAAAAAATTCTTTTTTTTGTAATCCATATATTATTTTGAACAATATAGTATTGTAAAAACAAAATATTTCTTAAAAGAGCAAATCTCTTAAATATGGACACATTATTTAACACTTTCGCACATATAGACATAGTGTGACTTATTTCATTTACAAAATGTTCAACAATTTTTTTATTAAGAAAATTCGTTAGAGACGATTTTTTGTTTCTTTTTTAATATCGATAAATCATTAATTATTAAATTTAATACGAAAAAAAACAGTAAATTTTTAGTAAAATATTCGATACCATAAAAATCACTACCACCAAATTTTATCAAATATTTTTCTAGATATCAAATAATTTGTGAGTTGACAAATATATATTTATACCAAATTGTAGTTGTGTCGACGATAAAACTTCCTCGCTAGATAAACAAGTATAAGAATATTATTAATTCACTTGATTATTATAGAGATCCTAAAATGCAAATGGAGAATTTTTATTTTTTCCCCATCAAACGAATAAAGCGGGAGAACAGCAATTGAATTCTAATGAGTCAACTTTCAGTGAAATGTTCTAATTGCACCGAACGTTTTTGAAAAAAAAAAGGGAAGAAAATGAACGAGCCGGTCCAAGTTACCGAGCGAAAACTTTATTCTCATTGTACGGGGAGTTGGTCGAAAGAAGTCTAAAATGTGATTTTCGTGATTCTAACCCGACCGGACTCGCTTAATGTTCGGAGCTGAGAAATTTGGACTTAAACGAGAGGCATCGTATACGCGATGTACGCGCGCTCGGACAGAGAGAGAGAGAGAGAGAGAGAGAGATCGAGCAGCGAACGAAGAGAATCGTGCAACGTGAATATAGAGTTGTTCGCGGGTACATGGAAAGCAAGAAAAAAGAAAATAAAAGTTGTCTGTACGCGCGCGTATATTGGCAAATGTACGGGGGATGCGAGCAGGGATGAGATGAGGCGCAGAGCTGGGGGGGAGATGAAAAGAGGGTGGCGCGGTGGGTGGCCGAGAAGAGCTCACGGAGCAGAACTCATCCCCCATTTGCGTCTTCCGACTGCCTTAGGTTAAGCCCTGGACCGCGGAAGGGGTTCGTGGTAATTCACACTGCTCCATGATGGATGCCCTCGACGCCCACGCGGCGTCGCGACGCCTCCGCTTCGCCGCTGGCCTTGCCTTTTCACTTCGCTTTTCTCTGCCATATATACACATATCGGGCCTGATGCTTCCACGCCAACCGCGAGATTTTCAAACGAATTTTATTTCATCGAGTTTTGTCACTTCTATTTTCATCATTCATTTTTTATTATCAATTCATTTCCTATTATCCATTCTTCATTTTTATCATATTTTTCACAAAGTTCATTCAGATAATATATATCCACGAAACGATTTTTTTCTAGGAATTTGTTAAAATCTTGCTTAAACTAGAGCTTATTCGACGTCATGTGCATATATGTGTACTTTAATAAGTTTTTGTGCATACAATTCGAGATATTCATGGATCGAGAATCACAAAAAGAGCACGTGTTAAATATTGCGATCTTCAACTCTAAATATCTTGACTTCTAAGAAGTAGAACTTCTTGAAATTTGGTACCAGTTACTTATACTACTTCCAAGAAACTTCAATTAGTTAAAAAAATCCTGAAAATATTTTTTTCCTAATTTTCATACATACGTATCAAGTATGGATCAACTTGCATGACCTTGAATTTTGAGTATATGTTATTATTCTTGAATCAATTGATAACAACTTTTTCTAATAAATTTAAGTTGTAAAACCATGTGGTGCGGAGAAAAACTAAGATAAAAACTTTTGATTCGACTGTCATGGATGTATTACCTTTTTAAGCGAATTTAGAGAGTGATATTTGCGAGACGAACGAGGGGCGTGAGGGCATGGGCAGTTTTGTGAATGATTGGAAAGGGCAAACAGCGATATTTATCTATGTATTTTCGTTTCAATAAATTGTTATGTTGAAATCTAAAGATTCCTGATAAAATCAATCAAAATGATCCTACAAATATACGCTCAGTCCCATACTTTGTTAAATTTCATTTCTCGCTTTAAACTTTTATGAAAAATCAGATAGAATCTTGTTCACAAGCCAGTTACAAAAGTACGAGCAATTTGTGACAAATTCGAGTGTGTTACATATATCTTTATTTACTTATAACGTTCTACGAGGTTGTATAAGTGCGTCCCATCAATTGCACGAAACAGTTTCAAGGATTAAATATAGTACCAGATGCGATTGGGACGATGGTATACTGATATATATTTTCAATTTTCCTTATCTGCTTCTTTATCAGAAACATCTAATCTTTAAACTTATACAATCGTGAAAATATCAAAGGCTGATGATGTGTAAGATAAACAATTGACCGGGAAATTCATCTCACAATAAATGTCGAAGATTATAGTAGGTAAAAAATGAAATACTCACAAAATACTGAAACTAAAGAAAGAAAGAAAAAAATCAGTGTATATTGCGTAATTTACGTAAACCCGAAGAATAAAAGTTCAAGAATTTTCTGCCACGTGCAAAAGTGGTGTAACGCGTGTATAATTTTTATCGAAACACTTTTTATTCTGCTATTTATAGATCGAATATATAATTGATTGAGAAAAGAGGAATAAAAATGCTGTCGATTATCTTGTAGAAGAGAGAGAGAGACGAGGCGCGATTACGAGAAATACGACGAATTAATTACAGGCGCGTTTATCAAGGTGTAACTTTATCACCGAGAGCAATCTTGGTAAGTATAGACGTCTGAAGTAGATGAGACGCCGGAGACGTAATTTATCCGTCGAAAGGCGCGAGTACGAGCGAACGTGCGAACGATACACGGACGATACGACTTTCTGAATAGTATATATATATATATATATTTGTACATATCTATATAGATATATGTATCCGTATATAGATCCAAAGAACGCGCATTGTGCACCAATGTCGCGAGATTTAATCGAGACAACTGCAATGACTGATGACATAATCCTTCCCGGCCCGAGCATCGAATTATCGTTGCTGGCGAGCTGTGCAACTTTGCCAGGATCTTTGCGAACTTCCGACGTGCATGAAAACTCAGCTACCGTGTGTATCACACCATTTTCTTTCATTCACTAACTTTTACTTTATTCATTTCCAACATATTACTTAAAATTACTATATATTTATATATTATTATATATTATATATTATATTACTATATATTATTATATTCATTTCCAACATATTACTTAAAATTACTATATATTTGCGTGACAGGCATTATGTACGTTTTTTTAAAGATGTTAATTGCGTTCAAGATCGAAAAAGATGGAAATTTTTTGAAAATTTTACATAATATTGATTAACATCTCTGTAAAAGGTTGTGTACAAATTTTACGACGTTTAGGAAGCTCCTTATTAAGATATTAATTGTTAAAATATTGACTAGTTTTTTTATAACTTGCCATAAGAGCACGTGGTGAAAGTTTCAATTTTGTATAATAATTAGATATCTCAGTAACGATGACCTTCCTAATTTAAGTAAAATTTTGCACTGATCTTTGTATGGCGTTAAAGAAGCTTCATCTAATTTTTCAAAAAAATTTTATTATTTCATTGTTTTTTTTTTCAGTTGATTTGCAGCAAATCTTCTTAATATATTTTCACTCTCAAACGACTTCGAATACCCTGGAAAAATTTTTTGACGTTGACAGTTGGGCCAATACTTGGCCAATGCTTGGCCAATATTGACCAATATTGGCAAAGCATTGACCCGATTGTCAAACGTCAAAAATTTTTTCCAGGGTAGGAGAAAAACGTTGTCAAACTTTTGATTTTTTTCTCCATGAACTCAAAACCCTCGAGAATGCATAAGCGATATTCTTAAAAATATAAAATTTTGATAAATTTGTGATATATTGTTTTTAAGAATATAAAATAATGTTGTGCCAAATTAGAAGTTTTTTTACCGAATGGTTTAAGAATTATCAAACTTCAAAGTTTTTGAGGTTTAACATTTTTCTGATGGAGAATTCTCCATAAGAAAACAAATTTTTTAATATGAGATTCTTGTGAATTTTTTTTTTATATGTTCGTAGTGGTGTTTATTTTGTATAGACAGTAATTTCAAAACATTTTACTAAAATTTTTTTATGTGAATTATTTAAACAACAAAAATTGTTTAATTTATTTCTAAAATATGCTCAAGATGCTAATTGATAGTCAAACTGAAACTCAAAAAATTGGCAACTTTTTAGCAACAGCCAGAGTCTGATAGGTTTTTCTAATTTAACGTAAAAATTTACTTTTTGTTGGAATTGTCTCTCCCTTACCTCTTTAAATAATGTCTTCAGTTACAAATTTGATACAAAAAAATTGTAACTTTAAACTGAGAAATTTAAGAAAAAGGCAATAAATAAAATAACAGCTATACGAAAAAAGTATAGAACACTAAACCAGAATAAATGCGTATCTTTTTTATGAGAATATGGATTATCAAAAAAAAATTTTTACTGTTCAATGTTTTTTTTTTTCAATATTGTAAATGTAGAGAATCTCGTTTTTTCGTTATTGGGAATCGTGAAAAATCTGTTGAAATTTTTAACTGATAGCATGCAAGGATTAAATAACGACGTGTGTATCTTTAAAGTGCGGAGGGATGGAAAAATGAAGTACAATATTGAATAAACCTGTGATTCTGGCACTGTCGATAACGATTGAAAACCCTAAACCCCTATGGAGTGTATAGCTACACTCCATACAAATTTTAAAAATCAGAACATTTTTTTAAGACAATAAATATTTATTTACACTTAACGAGAGAAATTGTATTGGGTATAAATAATTTTTAAACTATATATATAAAATATGAAAAAATTAAAAAAACTTTGTCAATTTTTTATTTACATTTAAAATGCGAAAAAATTTTCGAAAAAATATGCGAGAATAATGTGTAAAAGTTATTCAAAGAAAGCAAACTTTCATTTAAGAGGACTATTTTGATGAACGATTATTTCGAGAAGATCAAAATACAACTGAAAATAGTCGTTGAAATAACAATAGGTTATTAAAAGCATAAAAATAGATAGAGAAATATAGGTAAAGACCGTAAAAGTGTGAAAGCTCTACAAAATAGACAGAGTTGTATTTTCGTTTCTTTCAATTATCTGGTAATCTTGCAGCTATAAGCCTTCGAGCTGGAGCTATTAATTTTGGCCACCCAACGATTGCTAATTGAACGATCAAATGTCCCTAAGTGACGTGGCAAAAAAAAAGAAGAAGAGGATCGAGCCCTCGATGACGAGCCACTTTATTTGACGCCCTTTATCCCTCTAGGCCACGCGCATTCACACTAAGCCCTGTAAGCGAATCCAGAGACGAACTTAATTCTCACGTGGATTATGTAATATTTGTGCAAAGGATTCCACATAAAATATCTTCTGTGTAAATTCATCGCTCATCTGAAATTGCAGTATTGAAATCCAAAAAAAAAACATGTTCATCTCGTTTTTTATTGAAAACATTGCATTATTGTTTGCACAATAATGCGACTAGGAATTAACTTAGTTTCGATTTATAACTCAGTAGATTAGTTTTATACTGATACAAAATTTCTGTTGGATTGACCAAAAAATATTTGGGTTATTGAAATTTGTTTAGTCATGTAAAATAAACATTTATTTTTATTAAAATTATATTATTAAAATTAAAATTAACTAAATTGTATTTGGTTATTTCATTAATATTTTTTCTTAGTGAATGCATGCAGTTATTGTCATGATAATCAAATATATGTATGTATGAGTCGTAATTGGGTTTATTAATGAAATCTCTCTTCTTTATGAAGAATCAGTGTATAGTATATTTATGAAGAAATTCAGATATTTTAATTGAATTTTTAATATCGATACTAAATTTCAAAAGTGTTTAATTTTTTTTTCGTAAACGCATCGTCTCCGCCATAAAATAGATTTAATATTTAATTTTGAAAAAAAAAGGGAACGTCCGATGTCATGTCCTTTTTTTCTATAATTTCTTTAGAAGATTCTATAATATCGTTTATTTTTGAATAATTTTCCTCCGAATAATTTTCAAGTTACTTTGATAGATATTTCTATTGTGATGATTAATACACTTTGAAATACAATTAATAATAATTATAAATAAATAATAAAATATTATTAAATAAATTTATTTATATTGAAAAATAAATAAATTAAAAATAATATAATATAATACCCCCACCACCAGTTTTATGCACTTCAAGTGCATTATTCGTAACATATAAATTTTATAATATTAGAGAGCAAGGGTACGAGACCTAAACATTGGAATCAAACTGTTTCATAATCCTATAAGTATATTTGTCAGTTTATATGGCTATGTGTCTCAATAATAATTATAATTATGGTGTTTTTTAACCGCAAGAAACCTATAAAAAATTGTCAGCCTGATTTTAGCAGGAGACTCACTGTCCAATATTTACCATTTAATAATTTTAACTTACGCATCATGATCGTGTAACAACGTAACTTTGTACTCGGAGATGAATGCCAACAATAAATTGTCTCTTACCTGTAACAAAAAATTTTAAAAAGTATCAGCGATGATCACTTCATAAACAATTGAATAATAACAACTATACATTACTGTTCTCTACTATTTTACAACTATATGGTATTAAATTTTATATAATACTAGCTTCTGTTTCCAGAGTTTAATGAACTGTTGGTTCACGATATTAATGAATTTGGTCACCATTACTATGAAAATAAAAACGAAATATTTTGAAAGCCAATAAAAATTTCGATAGGTCCATAATACATATTTTCTAGTTCATGCTTATTTTTAATTGTAACAATGTACAGCTTGTGTAAAATAAATTATGTATACTACAATTTATTATAATTACAGTATATAATTTTTATAACTGATTAAATTTTATATAAAATTATATAATATAATTATTACACATGTATAATAAATTGTGTATATAAAAATGAAATAAATTATAAATTATAAAAAAATTGTATATTGGAATATTACAATAAATTGTAGTATACACAATTTATTTTATTTTATATAACATTTAGTGTAATAAAGAATAAAAATAAATAAATAAATGTTCATTCTACATTGTATAACGATACATGGTTTGTGAAAAACAAATCTAGTATGTATACAAATAAAAAATTATGATACAATTTAATGATCGACAAGTAAATTTATAAAACTATTTTCTATATATTCGAAAGATGAAGTAAATTAGGAAGAGTAGGGGAAGATTGTCAATTGAATTCGTTAATAGTCGATAAGACCTGTGGCCCAGCCTTGAGGCTTCACTTATGCTCATCATATGAAGACGCATGACATAAATAATGCAGACACTCATTGAGAAGACTGCATCGGATCGTATATACGCGGAATTGAGATGCGTCGAATATCTCGATCGATTGAATCAATTGGCGATTCTGAAGCAGGCACGTAACGAATATGCGCCTGCGAAAATTCGCGGAAGGCTCGAGAGGAATTCGCCTTGGTCGACGTTCAAAGAAAAGGAACGAGAAAACACAGAATCGAGATGACGGATCGCAGGAGAGAAAAAAACTTGGCGGGTTATGTGTTCGAGTGAACGGGAAAAATGGAAGAAAAGAAATGCCAGGATGAGTGGAGGAATTTTCACGAGGAAAGCGGGAAAGGCACGCAGGATGAGGTGGAAAGAGCCTCGAGTTTTATTCGCATCTGGTATTAGCATAATAATTGCTCCGCCCGGTTCCGGATGGACTGCTTTCTATACCGGGTGTCCCGGAACTCTCGCCGTCGAGATTAATCAAATTCGATTTCTCGTGACATTTGAAAAAATTTAATGTATGAGCGAAGCGCGGATCAAATAATAAAAACAGCCACGTGGCCCTCGTCGACCGATCCAACTAGAATCTTCGATATCTTTTAGGAAACTGTTCGGATTGATTACTTTTAGGGATGTATGAGAGATATTTTTAAAAATATGAGAATTTGATAAACTTTTATTGGTATTTTGTTTTTTAGCATATGAACAAATTGTGTGCCAAATCGTTTTACTGAATGGCTTAAGGTAGATTGATAGCTAAGTGCTGTACAAAGCAGGAACTCCTCCCCTTCACGAAAAACATTACGTGGACTATAATTACGAATTTTTGAAAATATTATCAGTAATTATAGAAGAAACATAACTATGTTATTTTTATTGAATTTATTTCCGCATTTGTGCTGACCTAAATAATTTCCACTGAAATGATTTTTTTTCTCGAAAACTGGACGGCATATCACGCTGACTTTTTTTATATAACTTCTGTATGTGGTACTCCAACATTTTTAATTTTTTCATAATTTTCTTAAATGTCGTGTTCAAGTTTTTCTTTTATAGATAATTTTTTGTCACGTTTCGATGGGAAAATCGTTATAAGCTTTAATCTCAAATATCTTAGAAACTAAACGGTAAAATTACTCAACCTTTAATTCATTTAATTTGTTTGCTTACAAAATATATAATTTTTTAAAGTTTTTCTTAAATAAACAGTTTTTGGTATCGAACTACCTTAATACACTTACAACTTCGAAGTTGCTGAGACAGTTCATAAAATTGCACTGAATATAAATTAAAAATTATGAGATTCTTCTGAATTTTTTTCTATTTGTATATTCGTATATACGTGCGTGTTCATTTTGTATAGACAATAATTTCAAAACGTTTTACTAAAATTTTTTTTCTCTAATTATTTAAAGAATAAAAACTGTTTAAATTATTGTTGAAATATGTCCAAGTTGGCATTTGATAGTCAAATTAAGACTTATAAAATTGGCAGCTTTTTAGCAAAAGCTAGAGTCTGGGTTTTACGAAATAAACGTCAAAAAATTCTTTTTGCTGCGATTGTCTGTCCTATAAATCCTTAAGGTAGTTCTATCGGTACAGTCAAATCAAAAGTTTTTATCTCAATTTATCTCGATATACCATGTGTTTTTTGAGCTTAAGTTTATTAAGAAAGATTGTTGTAAATTGTTTTTCAAGAACAACAAACTACAAATGCATGGTTATCCAAGGTGACCTGTACTTGTTACGTACATATGATAGTCAACAAATCATAATCTTAGGATTTTTAAAAAAAATTAAAGGAAGCTTCTTTGAAGTACAATAAAAAGCTGTGCAAAATTTCAACAAGTTCCACTACCTAGAAATCAAGATATTTAGAATTGAATATCGCAATATTTAACACATGCTATTATGAGAGACTGCAGAAAATCATGATTTTTGACAATAAATATATCGAGTTCTTCGTAGTGAAGCCTCATAAAATTTAATATACAATTATATCACAGAAGGTTTTTGCAAATTTTCAACAAAATCCTATAAAAAAACGATTTTTTGATAAAACTATCTTAAATATATCTTTCGTCTTAAAATCTGCTCAAGAATTGGCTTCTGCATTATTAACGTCAACTTTTTCAGCACCCAGTGCATTAATTTGCTCGTTTTTTGTAGCAATCACTCCGATTTTCTCATTTTTATAGCAGTATCATCCAAGCCCCTGGACAACCTCAGCAGAGTCCCATCGTTCTTTTTTTCTACACGTTATTCTTTTTTTTCTATACGTTATTCTTTTTTTCCTGCATATACATTCTTTTTTTCCCTATATACATTATTTTTTCCGCTCCTATTCCTCGACTACGAAACATATATCCCTCCCGTATATATTTGCTCTCGTTTTCATTTCCATTTCCACTTCCGCGCTCGGCCATTTCGTGAAATCGGGCGATTCGCCTTTCGGAAAAATTTGTTCAAATTGCACCTCCCGATCGACTGGGGACGCGAGTGAGAGAGGGTAAAAAAGCGACGTTGGGAGGGGAAAAAACGAGAGAGGGAAACGTTGCGACGATTGTCCGTACATCTGACAATTTCCTCAAGGACACGACGCGAATAGGAAGGACGTGGAGACATTTTTTCGTGTGCTATCGAGATATAGAGGAAGATCGAGGGAGAAGATAGGAAGAGCGAGAGAGAAAGAGAGAGCCCAAAGGTGACCGAATCTTAAAAAGTACCAAAAAGAAGAAAAGAAAGAGAGAGAAAGAGAAAGAGAGGAAATAGAAAAGAGGAAGTGAAGAAGAAGGAAAAAATTTACGAATCTTATTCCCTTTCGCCTATATATCTATCGTCTACCTCTCTGTCTCTCCTTTTTCCTTTTTCCACGCTTGTGAGCGTCCGTCTCACTCGCGCAACTCTCGACTCGAGTCGAGAGAAGAAAAATGATCCATTAATCTGAAACCCAAAGTCTGGCGGCGCCGGGCGTCGCGGTGGCGGCGTCGGCAGCTCCTTCGTGCGAGAAACGGAGAAGAAGAACGAGAGAAAGTGCGAGAGAGAGAGAGAGAGAGAGAGCGGGAGGAAGGAAAAAGAACAACCCCGCTTTCACCCTTGGTACAGCACACACAATTGCGACTCTCCGCGATGTTCTCACATCCCGATTGTTGGATGTATGTGTACCAGAAAGAGAGAAAGAGAGAGAGAGAGAGCCTTATTCTTTTTTATTGTAGCAGCCTCGAGAACTCCTTCACCGAGTTTATCCTACATTCACGAATAGAGGGGATGAAGGGTCACGTGGGTGGATTCTCTAAGGTCGCATGGAACCGGAACCGAGCGACAATATGACGAAATAAAAAAATTGTCACAAAAATGGAAAAAAAAACCTGGAGGTGAGATAAAGATAGGAAAATTTTTAACTGTTTTCATTAAGGTCACCTGACAGACTATATATATATATATATTCAAAATTTGGCCTTTAAAGGCATTACGTAAATGTTTTTGAGACAGATTTTCATCCTCAAAATGTATACCGGATCTTCTTTAATATGATATCAACGTGTATTCGCAAAATCAAATATGATATTATTTATTTAAAATATTGCAACACTTTTAATACATAGGCTCTTATGGAACGTCAAAAAAATGACGATTTTTAATGATTGATATATTGATATATGAATGGTAAAGCTTTGTAAGATTTTACACATTTTTGAAATGGCGTTAGCAAGAATAGTGTTACTTTAATAATTTTACGCACTAAATATGGTGTTTATATTGGGGTACACATCTATGAACACTATGCTATTCTACACCAAACGATGGGAAGTATATATATAGATCAAGATATAGATCAAGAGTGGTGTAAAATTAACACCATTTTAACATCGAATTTTTTATCATCCACTGCAATTGTAGAAAGTGCTCTTCTTTTACACTAAATGTACAGATTCGTATTTTTACATTTATTGAATGCTAAAAATCGAAAAATTTTTATTTGGTAAGATATTTAATGTGTTTAAAAATGAAAATAATTTTTCTCCAAAAAACAAGTACATAATTTTTTCTAAACTTTTTCAAACAAGCAATTGATAATATCGAATTATTAATATAATGAAATGATAAAAATGACGAAAAATTTAAAAAAAAATCATAGCAATGCACAAAAAAAAGAGAGAACATAAATAATATTGCGATTTTTTTATCCTACAGAACATGGTATTCGAGAAGATCCGGGTGAAAAGTTTTGCTGTTATGTACTATCTCCCTTTTTTCTGACTTTTACGAGGCAGTCTTTTCTAGCAGGACAGATAAACCAGAATGTGACCGTAAACGCCTTGGGGGAAGAAATCGTATAATTTGAAAAAAAAAGTCTGTCGAGATTGAGCCACTTCTTTTCTCTTATAGAGATGAAACTGTATAAAAGGATTTTACACGATAAGGAAATTCTAATTGGTTATATATATTTCACTCAATATATCGAGTCCATTTAATATGCATTTGAATCCACTTATAATAACAATGATCTCAAATATGAGTGTTTTTATCGACAAAATTATATTTTACTTGGACCGACAATGATATTATAAAACACATTCCCTTTGAAATAGTAATTAATTATAAACTTGATGTAGAAAAATTCAATGAACGTGGGGTTGAAAAGATGAAAAAAGGGACCGATTACGAACGAGATGGAAAAAATATATATATAGAGAGATAGCGACGAGTCAGCACGGAAATATAAAATAATTCTGCGTAAAACAGAGAGCGAAGTAAAAAGAGCGCCGGAAGCGAGAGGAAAAAATTCGCGAGACTTGGACGAGGTAAAAAGCAATTTGGCGACTATGCGAAGAAAAAATGGCAAAGAGCTAGTGAAGATAAGGAACGACAAGATGAGGAATTTAAAGAAGAGGAAAAATGACTTTTACGACTATTAGCGATGGGCCATTATCGTGAAGGGAAAAAGCGTTCGCGACAATTCTAAAGCAAAAACAATGAAATCGTCTCTTGTCCTGTCTAAAAAAATCTAAAATAAAAAAATCTAAAATAAAAAAATATATGTGTATATAATATTAAAAAAGAAAGAAATGATTTATTTTCTAGTGAAAAAGGAATAATATCTTTTTGATTCATTGATTTTTTAACACTCACGTTTTGTTCGTTTTCTCTAGGACATCGATATATTTCAATAAAAAAATTTGCATCCGGGATTCAAACGCGATTTATTTATCGCTGGGTGGCAAACCTCAAGTACCGTTGCGCGTATTTCCAATCTAGTCGTACCGTAAATCCGAAGACAGAAGGAAGAAAAAGGGGTGAAAGTGTTGAAAGATTGTCGGTACGTGAATTCGGAGTCGAAGTAGAAAAAGTCAGCGCGAAGGAACAAGAAAGAGGGAAGCAGGAGCTATGAGGAGCGAGAGAAGAGTTGCCTTCGAGAATTCCCAAAGTACGATAAACATTTGGTCCGAAAAATAAATTCATCTATATAAATATACATTCTCCCAAGTTCGGTGGTTAATATTACAGCGAACGGAAATGAAAGAGAACGAAAAATAAAGAATATAAGAGCGAGACAGCGAGGGAAGAAGAGATAAAAATGAAATGCAATAAAAAAAGTCAAAAACAAAAAAAAAGAGCGAGAAATTTTCAATTTCGAAAAGAGGACAGCTTTTTTCTGACCGGGAATGAAAAATGTCGGAAAAAAAATTCACAGCAAAAGATGTCGAGTTGTCAAGAATTGTCAAATTTCATCAAAATCTCTCGTTTTATAATTTACTGACGAGTTGTACACAAAATTCATGCGTGTTCGAGACACGTATCGAAAAATAGAAGGAAAAACTCCTTTATATATGCGTATGCACGCTTCGTTCGCGTGTACATTTTCAATATTTGTGTACGCAATAATTTCGGTGTCAGTGTATGAGGAAACTGGGTCATCTATAAGTCAATACTCTTTCTCTCCCTCGGTCTCGATCTCCTGCGAGAGAAAAACGACGAGAACAAAAGAGAAGACGAGATTAAACTTCGTTTCGCACATCATCAGCGTCTATATGAGTCTTTATGACGACTCAACACGAAGTGCGCGCAATATCTTTCAAGTTCGCAACGTCGAGATCGAGGAAAAACACATTTTTCGATTTAATAAATCTTCCATTAGATTTTATCACAGTTTACTAGTACTATACTACACAGAGATATAATTCTGTATGAAAAATGACCGTGACTTTTTATTACACGAAGTATATTGAAAATTCTGAAGATTTTTTATACAGAAAATACATAGAAATTTTCGCAATCGAAAAACAATCAAATTTAATACGGTTTGTATAAAAAATTTTGAGAATTTGCAGTCTTTTGCAACGCAACAAATTCATATTTGAGAGCAAAAGCATGCATTTTTCATAAGAAGCAATATTAAATCTCAACAACTTTGAAGTCTATATTTAAAAATATATATTCAGTAGTACAGTATAGTAAACAGTGCTTAGGAGCCTTTTTAAAGTATATGATCTACAAACAAGATTTTTCACAGTATACAAATTAACAAAATAATTTACAAATTAACATAAATAGTATGGGTAATATCCATGGTGAGATTTGTACGTATATGAATGAAAAGAGAGAATTGAAAGGGAACTTTTAAAATAAAAAAAATCACTATACACATACACAAAACAAAGATAATATTATGATGAAAAGTATAAGTCGAAAGAAATATAGTGCATGGCTATAATATCCATATAGTGATTTGTATATGAGTATAAAAAAGAGGGAATTGAAAGGGAACTGGAAGGTCGAAGGTAGAAGCTAGAAGAAAATATAATTCAAGAAATAAAAGGCATGGGATAATGTGAAAACGTGGAAACAGGCGCAAACATGTGCATATTTGATGTGAATATAAAGAACGGCGAGTATAAGCGCCATATGTAAATGCCGACTTATTCTCATGACTCTCGAGAGAGTCCGGGTGCCAATTGATCTTTAATTTTTCCCATTTACGATGAACGGCCTTACGTCGGCGCTCTGAGGGATTGTGTAGGATACATAAATCAAGCCGTTACATCCAAGCATCGCGGGACTTGCGTCAAACGCACACACGGCGTTGACATCCCAATGTGACTGGCGTATTATTATATATTAGGGTGTCCGTTATTTACCAAGTTGGTTATTTTGGCTTGGGTTCGGGCTAAATCTTTAGTTTTGGTCCTACAATGAATTTTGAAAAAAA
>JAPYYW010002091.1:0-24454 GCA_030522545.1 Cremastinae sp. A BG-2022a | reverse complement strand
AACGAAAATGATAATTATTCGTGGCGCAATCCAACAATTCATATTGAAAAATTCAAAAAACTGATCGAAAAGTCAATTTTTTCGATTTTTCAATATCAACGCGCAGCGGCCGCGTTGCTGCTCGTCTATATTAAAAAAGACATGAGGCCTCTAATCGATTCATCGAGATAGAGCGCATTAACTTTTGGCTAAGCTCTACTTATTAAAAAAAATTCAACGTGTGATGCTTTGGAAATATAATGACCGTGATGTTTGAATCATTCATTTCGTCTTGCAAAAATCGGGGATCGTAAACATAAAAAAAAAAGAGAGAAAATTCGTCGAGCGTAACGAGGAAAAAAATTTTCACATTTTCGTTAATCCCTCGGTCATTAATTGTTTCCATGGTGATCGATTGAGGTCGAGTGAAAAACCGATTACGGTCTTGATTGTTCAGTTTTATGACGAAATTTTGAATCAGTAGACCGGTGTCAAGTGTCGGGATAATTTTGAGATCTTCCTATATTTTTGATTCTCGAAAAATCAGGCTGTAAGTCCTCAAATACGCCAAATTTTCTCTGTTTACTTTTATTATAACTTCACTTGTACGTGTAATAATGTAAGAAAAACGTACAACAAAATTTTCTACTATTTATATCAAATATACCTCGACAAATATACCTGAATAGTTCAGGGATCGTAATAAACATTTAAAAATAAGAGAGAAAATTCGTCGAACGTAACGAGGAAAATATTCCAAATTTTCGAGAATACCTCGAGTATTGTTTATTCATGGTCATTATTCTTCGAGGTCGAGGGAAAAACCGAACACGGTCGTGATTTTCGAAATTTCGACTGAATTTGGAATCAGTAGGCCGGAACAAAGTGTCGGGGTAAGACGTGTCGGGTCTCACGAGGTAGTTCGTTACCGAAAAACATTTTATTGAAACAATTCGACAAGTTCAATCGAGTGTCAGTTCCAGTAAAATTTTCAATCGTACGAAAAGTGAATAGTTTCGTGATTTTAATTTTTATTATCGTTTCGAAATACTTCAAACAATGTCGGTGCGGATGAAAGTGCTGTCCAATTTAAACGTATGCAGTCTTTTAAATTCGAACGAACAGTTTTTTAATAGCGGTTTTGTTTTGAATAATTAGATTTTTCTTCATATATTATTAATCCTATATATTTTCATTTATCCATATATATTCGATGATCCGTTTTTTCATTTGATTAAAAAAAATACAAAAAATATTGAGTTTTGTGTGGTGTGGTGGTGAAGTGAAGTGCGAGGTCTATGGAACATATTGAGCATACAATTATGGAAATTCGCATCATCTCTATGAATCACCCTTGTAATAAAGCTGATTTCGTCAAGAGAAAGGTAAGACATCACTGATTGAAATTTTCATGGGTCCATACAAGACCCAGTGTTCTCAAAAAAATTCGTAAAATGTTTTGAAATTTTTTTCTTTTTTTTTTAAATTTTACTAGGCAATGCGATACGCGCTCCGCGCGTGCTAACTTTGGTTAAAGAATAACCATCGAAACAAAAAGACATTTTTGAGAGCCAATCAGAATCTCGGAAGGTCTATTTCATTCTAAGCGTGACAGTTCTACTTTATAAATAAGGAAAAGCTTTTATTCAATCAAATATTCTATTTTAAAAAAGAAACGAAGCTTATAATCAATTCATCGGAATAAAGCGTATTATGCGAGGTTTTATATAAATATGCGGTTAAAAGAGTCGCAAAAAATTAATTTAAACATGTCGAAGAGGGAAAAGCGACCGTGTTGTTGCTCGTATATATATAATTCCGAAAAAAATGAAGACACTATTTCAAGAAGGAAAAATTAAAACTCTCGTTTATTAGGAATGTGAAAAACTCTCGTTTATTTTTAACGAGAAAAAATATAATATCATATATTTACTTCGAAATTGGTTGATATTATCTCCAAATTTTGAATGCTTCACCGATCACGTTTTCTCTCGCAGCGTTTTTTTCTGTCATACCATGTTCAGTCCTCTCGGCTTTTTCAATTTTTCCTCTAATGTCAGAGGGCAGAATCGTCGACGTCGTCTCCTTGTCTCATCGTGGCTGCGTTCGATATTATTGGCATTTTCACCGCGCGAATCGAAGGGAGAATGAGAAAGTCATCAGCGAGCACGACCGTAGAAGAAACGAGGCGCAGAGGAGAGAAAAACGGCGCGAGGAATTCACCGGGTGAAAATTCAGAGAGAACGAGGAAGCATTCGATAGAATCATCTTGTCGGAATGGCGAATTCAGTGAAATGAAAAAAAGAAGAAGAAAGAGGAAAGAAAAAAAAATTCGAGGAAACAAACGCAGTTTCTCCATGTTGGAAAAAGTCGCGAGAAAATTGTGAAAAAAAAAGAAAAAAAAAACAAAAAGAGGAGAGAAACAGAGAGGATTCGAGAGAGAAACAAATGACACCTTCGTGGCTCAATCTATCGGCTTATTTGAATAAGTCGACCGTTGAAAATGTGTCCTTTACCTCGGACTATTTCTTCCCCTCCCCCATTCCCCTCGCTTCCCCTCTCCCTTTTCCCTCTTTTTTACTCTACGCTTTTATTCGCGCTATCTCGGTAAAGCGTCTTTTCACGTTTCGCTTCTCCCCGGAATTTCGTCACCTTTGGTCGTTTTGAGATTCCATTGAAAAAGCCAACGTTCCCGCGTCTATAATCCTTCGAAAGTCTCCATCTCCATTTTCTTTTTCTTTTCCGAAAAGAAAAGTAATAAAATATAAAAGAAGAAACAATTTTTTGAATGATTTTTTCGTTGCGATTTTGTCATCGTGAAACGAAATTAATGATATATTAAAAATTATTTCGGTGTTCGAATTTTCTCACGAACGTCAGACGGCGAATCGTCGCTTCCCCGGAGGCTCATTTTTTTCCTTTCCACGAATATCTAATGCGCCCTCCCACCGCCAGGCATAATTTTATCTCCGCTTCTGCGGCCTAATAAAAATTTGTTGTTCGCGCTCGACACTGGATTATTTTTCAAGAAAAATGATTCTCCGGAGTATAGTTAGCTGTAAATTCATGAAAGCGCGATGACCAATGAACTATATTATTTAAAATTATTTATATTTAATTTATTTATTTATTATTTATATTTATATTTTTATTTATTTATTATTTATATTTAAAAAAAATCATTTCCGTACCACCGAAGTGACAAATGAAATTTCATAATAATCGAAGAATATAAAACACGCTGAATATCGATATTTCGCGTCAGTGTTTATCAGTTTGATAACTCTGCAGCCATTATTGTTATCCCAAACAACTCGCTCCCCTTTGTTTAGAAAATGTGGTATAGGTCTTGTTGTTGTTATTATTATTACTATTATTATTATTAATAATACAGTATATTCAAATATTATATCTCTGCATGATAATATTGAATGTTGATTAAATATATGTTGCCCCTGTGCACGCATAAAGGCCCTGATTAATAGTCGTGGTTTCATTCCGAGTACAATAATTGCGGTACTCGGTCCAAAATAATTACCTCTGTGGAATAATAACGAGGCCTCGGAGACTTTTGAATGGAAGCGACGAGGAGCGAGATAGGAGAAAATCTTTTCGGGATACGAACGAGCTGGCTCCGATCCCTCTCTCATCCTCGCGCTCACAATTTTCACCCTTTTCAGTCCACGAGACTCTGTCCTCTCGCACCCTTTTAACTCTCAAAAGTATTGTACTCGATTTCTTTCCTTCTTCACTCTCTTTCATTTTTATTTCTCGTCGTAAAATTCTGTATGAGTTTCAAGTTATTCCGGAATTTTCCTTTATTTCGCGTAAGAGCTTCTCGTCTCTTTTCGCCCTTATATCTGGCACTCTCCTTACGTTATGGGGGTTACGTTTATTTTCGGCAAAGCGATAAATTAACGTTATCGTCGATACATTAACGGACCGCAATTTACGCGGAGGGGACCAGGCCAGCCTCGTAAACGGAGCTGTTGCTCCAGCGTTAACGTAACTCCTGCGTTTGTTGGTTATTAAAAGCCACGCGAACGTTCCTCCTCCGCCGATTATGGCGACCGTAATCGAACTCGGCTCCGTCTGACCATACGTACATGGGATAATCGGCATGGAGTTACAATTTATCGGTATGAAAAGCTTTTCGAAATATCAAAGGCACGAATTTTTCTTTTCATTTTCCAATTTTTAATCATTGAACAATTGTTTTAATTATCAAAATTTCGTTCAAATTTTCCAATTAACTTTTTTTCAATTTTTTCCCATACAATAAAAAAGTTTCTCGATTACGCTTGTTTTTAATGTTTATTGTTCTTATCAAATTTATATTATTCGTTAATGTGTGCTTGTGTGTGTGTGTTTTTTTTATTTTCCGATAGAATAGTTCTCCAATTAAAATTTTATTCCGCTTAAAGAGATTTATTTCTGCGTATGTGAGTTTTTTTTTGTCATTTTGTTTCTTTTCAAGACCGATATCTGTTTTTCTTTCGGGGATTTCGTTTCAGGCAGAGGCACGCGCGGTTGCCTCACAAAGGCCTCGAAATTCGTGGGATGAGAATCCTTCGTCAGAATTTTCCTGGTGATTCGACTCGGCGCGGAAAACCGAGCGAAAAACACGGATAGAAAGGAGGAAACGAATCGTCGGGAACAATGCTCCGCGACGCGTGGCGGCTCATGGCCGATGGAGCCCCGAAATGGCGCAATTTTGCGAGAGCGAAACGACAACCGCGAGGAAGGACCTTCGCTCGAAAACGCGCTCGAAGGCCAGACTTGTTCGAAATAAAGCGAAGCCCGTTGCAAGCTTCAACACAGACGATATGTTTGTATATACACAGAAGTGGAACTCGCGGGGATTCTTCACTCGTGAAAGCAAAAAACGAACGAAGAAAAATGAAGTGAAGTTCAGAAATTAAAAAAGGTTTTTATAAAAAAAAACAAAGAGGAACTCGAAATAAGGTGGTCCTGTGAAGAAAAATTGGAAA
This sequence comes from Cremastinae sp. A BG-2022a, assembly GCA_030522545.1. Lineage (NCBI taxonomy): Eukaryota > Metazoa > Arthropoda > Insecta > Hymenoptera > Ichneumonidae > Cremastinae sp. A BG-2022a. The sequence continues at coordinate 19,484 of JAPYYW010002091.1, read as the reverse complement.
TCGAGTTGAGGATTTATAATACTTCTTTTTATATTTCTTATAATACTTCAAAAAGTAATATAGGATACATATACTGCCTGTTTAACTGTACATATACAGTATAATACAGTCCACTCTTCATCACCACCCAAAACCCTTTAAGGTGGTTGGTCTGTAAAATAAGCTTCGATAGATTTTGTTAAAATTTTTATTTTTTTCGCAGTCGGCTGCGAATGCTTTAAGAAGGGGAAAAAGACAATGGAATGCGGAAAAACAGGAAAAAATGGCACGGAGTGGAGCCAGGAAAAATGGAATTCGAAAAAGCAGGAAAAACGGCAAGAAGTGGAACAGGAATGATGCGCAATACGAAAAAACAAAAATGGGGGGTTCACGATAAAAACTGTAAAAGTTTGACGAAAGGAAAATAAGTAAAATATAAAACATGTGGCAGATAATGCGCTGTCTGTTGCTCATGATAAAACAGGGAGTTTGACGTGACTCAATTATTCTGTTGTTTCTTTCGAAGCACCTGATGAAAAAAGAAAAATACGAAAGCGTGAATGACGGTGAACGGAGCGGTTTGATACACGAGCCAACGAAGTGATGACAAAGAGGAAAAGAGTTAGTAACCGTAAGAGAGATATTTTGATGGTGGAAAGGTGTACGAGCTGAGGGGAGGAAAAAAGGAGGTTCGCGGGCTCGGTGAGCGAGCGTGTACGGGGGGAGAGGGAGTGAAAGAGGTGCGAGAGGGGATGAACGAGGGAAAAGAATGAATGGGCAGGAGGGAAAGGGGATGCTTTTCTGGGAAAACTTAACAATGCCTCGAGGCTGACGTGTGTACTTCGTATACTCGCGGAGAATAGGAGAGAATGGAAGAAAAAGTGACGCCTGTGAAAGAAGAGCAGAAGAGAAACGCGATGTGTGTTTGTGTTAGTTGTACGTGTGTGCATGTGTGAGCGCGGGAGAAAAAAGGGAGGGAGCAGAAGCTCCGAGGGATGGAACGCCACTAAAAGTGTCATTCCTCCATTGTGAATCCTCCTGAAGAAAATTTAACTGCGCTGAGAGCTTCCCTTCTACCTTTGATAAAATTTCGAGATAAATCAAACGGGCAGGATACCAAATTCTAAAAATTTCCTACCTTCAGAAATATCCTCTACTCACCATTTTTATACAAATCTTCATTGAGATAAAACTTGTTTATTTAATGCAGAAAATTGACATATTCTAATAAGAATCTTATATAGGGACGAATCAAAGAAAGACAGGATCCAATGTAGAAAAGTTATTATTTAATTATGAAGTATTTCATTATTTATTATTATTATTTATTATTTAATTATTATTATATTAATTATTATTAATTAATTATTAATTATTAATTAATTATTATTATATTAATTAATTATTATTTAATTATGAAAGTATATAAATTCATTATATACTTTCGATTTCGATCGAGTTCAAATTCTAGTGATGTGTATTCAGACCGAGTAAAGTCTGCATATCTGTTATTCTGATGTCGATGAAGGCGATAACGAAAACTTTTTTTCATATAAGTATTAAACAACGCCAAATTGGCAATGGACTTTTCAAAAACTATATTCGTCTGCGGATTTTACCACGATAATTCAGCTTGTATGTTTGTCTTATAAATTCATATACATATTAGTACTAATTAACGACGATATCTTTACCAGTAACAAACAATTGTTGCATTAATAACAATGGTCAAATTATTCTCATTTATAACAGATTTTTCCTTTTGAAAGATTATATATTCTTCACATTTCTATGTCAAGCTAGCCGTTCGTGTTAAATTATCGGAAATGTGTCTATAGCCAAATTAAGTCGCAAAAAAATTTATATTGAAGCTGATAAAAGGAATTATTACAATATTTAAATTACCATCAGTTCAATATATACGTATGTTTGTTTAATTTAACATATTTTTCTCTAATGTAAAATTTTTTAACAAGAATTTTATATCTCAGGAATACGCTACCGTTGATAAAACTTTGTTTACTTTTTTCGTTGATGACGACGTTCGAGAGCTAACACATATGCCACTGACAATACAACCCATTATGAACCGCAATTTTATGATATTTTGTTACGATTTTTCTTGGAGTGGAATAAATTTCCTTATTTTAACTGGTTGTGACGCAGATGAAAATTTTTTTCCTTCGTCGTACAAAGTTCGTATATCTTCGTGACAGCTGTTCAATATTTTTTCATTAATTTTGTTTGAACTAGACGATGAGAAATGAAATAACAGTGCAACCAGGAAAAAATTTCTTGTCGAATCTATCTGATTACCTTATACAATGAATGGAAAAAAGTCAAATACACCTGCTAATCAATGAAAAACTTATTATTATTATTATCGATTTGAGGAAATTTCTACGCTATATATATTGACTTCATTTGCGATTTAGCACCAGTATTCGATCACCTACTTAGTACGAAATTTAAAAAAAAAATTTTAATGATGGATAAGATATTACTCGTAGCTATAATTTCCACACTTGGTAACATAAACGCTTTTCGTAAGTACTTTTTTGCGTGTACGCAGAAATTGTTCCTTCTTAAGGTAGTTTTACCGTTTTATAGTTTTTTTTTTCGAATTTCGTTAAAAATTTGCACAAATAACCTTCTTTTATATGATGTGTATATGAGCATTAAATTTTATAAAGATTCACTACGTAGATAATTTTTGAATTCCTCCAGACGGTCATCCCTTAAAAGGGGACCCCTTAAAAAATTATCAAAATTTTTCTAATTTTTTTTTTCGAATTGAATATAAAAATTATTCTAGGTGTTCAGAGACAAAAAACATTTTCTGTATCGGATCACGGCAATGTCCGAGATATTGAGTTTGTACCGTCGCAAGTTTTTTTGGTCGATGAAAATGGCTCATTTTGTCGAAGCGGAGCCAGCATTATCAATGAAAATTGGGTAGTTGTAGAAGCCGAATGCGTCTGTAATGGAAAAGATCCCAAACGATTAAGTTTTACTGTTAGAAACTCGATCGGTGCGGAGTACGAAGTAGACTATGTCGTTTGTCATCCAGACTTCAAAACATCCCGCTTACCGACTGATGAAACGAAATTCATTTACGAAAATAATATAGCATTGGCCCGAGTTGAAAAACGATTTGAATTCAATCACATTCAAGGTCCGATTCAGCTTAATTATAAACGAAGACCGACGCTCGTTGAACGTCCAGTTCAAATAGCCACATGGAATGATTTCGCGTTAATAATACTATCGAAAAAAGAATGCGACGACAAATTGACGAAGCTTGGAACCGAACTCAAGCTGCAGCCTGGCCAATTGTGCATAAATGTAATCAACTCAGGCGAATTTAGTTCTGTCGTTATTGCCGGCCATGCCACTTTTTTAAATACTCTGGTGGGTATCAGTTCGTGGTACATATGTGGAGGTAACACCAATAATCCAATAGGTTTGGGATTCTATACTGATATTGCATATTATTATGACTGGATTGAAAGTGCCATGAAGGCAGAGGCTACCAAAAATTTTGAGGATCCAAACTTCAGAGTTATCAGAAGTAAATACAATTTTAAAATGTATATTTAGAAACGAATAGTTTATTTTTATGTTTAAAGAATGCATCGATAAATTTAAGTAATTTGAACCACGTATTTCTATCACATGATGCAAATCATTAGTACATACAACTATTACTACATATAAAATATTATATGTAGTAAATCTAACTCCTTAATTTTATTACAGAAAGACAATCACCATCAACAACAAAAAGTGTATATATTGGTGATGATTTTGAACTTATTACCTATGAACCTCAGCAATTTTCGTTAGAGATCAGAAGAGGCATATTCTGCCGAAACGGAGGAACTATCATTAAAGAACATTGGGTACTGACAGCAGCAGCATGCGTCTGTGATGGACAAAATAATTCGATAATGACAGATATAACTGTTAAAGCCTTGAACGATACTGTTCATGTATTGGATATCGTTTGTCATCCAGATTATGGGACATCATTATTTTTGACTGGGACTCGAATTTATAAAAATAATATAGCATTGATTCGAGTGGAAAAACCATTTAACTTGGATAATACCAATAATTTTATGAAGCCTAATTTCTTATCAAGAGAAAGTTATGTTGGACATTTCCTCTATAGCCCTGTCTGGGGTCAATACTCTATGAAAATGCTCTCGAACGAAGAATGCAACAAAAAAATTAAAAACATTGATACTAATTATGCAATGGATGATGGGCAATTGTGTCTAAAAGTCATGATTAATTGCGAATATTTTTGTGTTGGAGGCAATCCTGCCATCACTTCAAATAGTCTAGTCGGAATCAGTTCGTCGTATTTAAGTATTGAAAACAACAGCTGTGATCGTAAAGGTCTGGTATTGTTCACTGATATCGCATATCACTATGACTGGATTGAAAGAATCACGAATAAGATGGCTACAAACGGATTCCAAGGTTCAAGCATCGGTATGGCAGAAAGTAAATAAATTTGAAGATCGTATGTATATAAAATGATATAGAATCAAATAACAATCTATTAATTTTATTGCAGAAATAGAGGTGCCAGAAATAAGTAATATAACCGTTAGTGATCCTCTTGAAGCATTTACTTACGATTCTTCGCAATTTTCCGTGGAGATTATTAATAGAATTTCGTTTTGCCGAAGCGGAGGAAGTATCATTAAAAAACGTTGGGTACTCACAGCTGCCACATGTGTCTGTAATGGACTACATGATTTTAAACGTACCGATGTCATTGTTAGAAGCTTCAACGAAACCGTGCACGTGGTACAAAAGATAGTTTGTCATCCAGGCTATGGGACATCCTTGTTTTCGACTGGAACACGTGCTTATAAAGACAATGTAGCATTGATTAAAGTGAAACGACAATTTGGCTTTAAGCATATTGATAACTTCATTCAGCCTAATGATAAACCAAGGGAAAGTTTTGTTGGACGTATAGTTCACAGCCCTGGCTGGAGTGAACTCGTGATGATCGTGCTCTCCAAGCAAGAATGTGATAATGAATTGATAAAGGTTGATGATAACCATAAGCTTGAACCCGGGCAATTGTGTCTTAAAGTCAAATATGGATGCAACGTTCCTTGTACTGAAGGCACTCCTGCCATCATTAAAGATTTTCTAATCGGAATCAGTTCGTGGTATGTAATTAAAGATCGAGACGGCTGTGATCCGAGAGGTCTGATATTTTATACAGACATTGCATATTACTATCAGTGGATCAAAGAGACAGCTGTTTAAAAAAAGTAGCATCCAAGGTAAAAAAAAATTAACGAATTTGAAGAAAAAACAAAAAGAAGCAGTAATAGAAAAAATAATTCTTAAATAATATAAAAATTATTTATCAAATGACATTCTTAAATAATGAAACGTAAACAAATTCGATATAAAGTTTAATAAGAATATAAATAACTTGAAAATTTAAAACGTAATTGTTCAAAATAATTGAAGTCTAGTCTAAAGATAAATTTCACGAAGCTTCCTATGTACTTTATTCGGGTAAAAAATGTTTCTATCTGTGATATAAAAAATAACCACTCAATGTTTTGAAACTACAGCAGTTTGCTGTAACTTTTACTAGTCTATATTCGAAACAGAAACCATTCAACTTCATTCTGAACAGTGTCTCATCATTAAATATTCTGATAGGCTATTTATACATTTTGAACGCAAAGAACAAACTTACTTTTATACCATACAACGTTTAGAAGGAAGAACTTGTGAGAAAAATCGTAATTTAAAAAGTACGTTATGAAAATGTAAATAAATAAATTTATTTCGTTTATTTCGAATGAATGTAAATGAACTGTATAAATGTGGATTTTCGAAAATACTGAGTGAAGTCATGAAGAAATGTATATATTAAATATTCATTGAAAGAAAATAGATGATCTGTTTTTTGGCGAAGAAACGAGTGGTAATTTCTTAGACGATACCAGCTCCGTGTTTTTGGGCAGTTGGCCAAGGTGTCATTTATTTCTCTTTCCTGTACTCGAGCAAAGGGTTTTGAAATCCTCCACTAATTTTTTTTTGGAATATAAAAAATTATATTCCGTCTCATCCCGGCCATTTTTTATGAAGCTTTTTAACCGAAAAGCCCATTTAATTTCAAACCTTCTGTTGAAGACTGTGCATATCCAGGAAGGATTTTCTCGGATATTCCTTTCAATTAAATACGAAAGGGAAAGCATAATTCAATCAATTTCTTACAAAACTTTTAGCAGGACGATCCTTTTTATTCACTGCTTGAATTTCTTCTTAAATAGCCACGTAACCATTTTTTTTAAAATTTATTCCCGTCAAAAAATAATTTCTCTGTGAAATAAATTCGTGCCAAGTTGTTTTCGCGTTTCGAAAATTTCGTTTCAAAAAGCCGTACAATTTTTAGTTTCGCAGCTTTCCGAGACATTCGTCGAAAAGTTTTGCGACAGCTGGTTAATCTGTTCTGAGGGGTACGGGGCGGAGAACGCGCGAGTGGAAACAAAAAAAGCAATAACGACGACATAAAGCTGGGAAATGAAAGAGTACAAAGAGGACCGATCCGCGACAGGGCGAACACTAGACGTACTTTTCTGTGAGAGGAAAAAACTTTTTTCCCTCTCTCTCCCTTTATCCCATTCTCTCCCCCTTTTTCCCGAGTACCGGACGAGCGAGAGAGAAAACGCGAGAGCGCTAATTGTTCCGCGTCTCGTCGTACCCGAACCACCTCCTGAAAATATTCGTCGAGAGTTTAAATCCGTCACTGCAAAACTACAATGCTCATTTTCCACGTGCGATAGCGAATTTTTGAGTCTCAGAATTTTTTATTTTCTCAAACAAACAAAAAAAGAGTGCGCGTAAAAAATCATTCCGCGCGATTTCCTTTTTGTCCCATGATTTTTCATTTGTCGACTCGCAATAAGAAGAAAAATATTTTTACAAAATAGTACACGTTAATGAAATATAAAAAAAAAATTTACCGTGAAATAACGAATGAAAGATAAAATAAATTTTCTCGAAGGTAAAAGCCGATCGGGTTAAGCGGTAAAAGTATATAGAGGGGGATGATTTCGCATTCCCGAAAGTATCCGGGTCACGTTCGTCGGATTGTGTTTACATAGCGGGTAACAATCGAAATAATGAAACATAAAACAGCAGCGACGGAAAAGGCTGAATAGAGACGGGAGGGGAGGAGAGAGAAAGAGGCTTCGCGAGGGTTAAACAGTGATAATCCACGTAAGTACGTCGTTGAGCGTCTCCCAGTTACGATACACTTGCGATTACCATGAACAGGTCGTATCGCGAAAAAGCCCGAGCTCTCGTGGATGACCCGGTGGTGGCATGAAAATTCGGTCCGGAAATTCGGAGTGGAAATTCGGCTCGGTAGCTCGAAATCTAAGCCGTTCGGCGGGGGTGTCGACTATTTTCAGCGAAATGTATCCTGCTCCGGCTCATTCCATTTAATTCCTATCATGATCACTTCTTGCAGCCCTTTCCAGCCCCCTCCCCCCGGAGCTCTCGACTCTTGCACGCTTCTCGATAGCCTCGTTTATTTCCACGATGCGTTGATGCTTAACGATCGTGTCGCTCGCAGAAACGTGTGCGCGATGTTTCTCTCGCTCGGCAACCCCCTATATTTTAGCCTCTCGTCGCTTTTCCATACACCCCTCTTCCCTCCGCCGCTTATTTCATCCACCGCGCGCTCTCTGCCGCCGCTTTTCATCCCTCTCGCTCCTTTTCCAGGTCGCCGCTAACTCACCCCTCTCCCTTCTCCTGAAACAACCTCCATTGTATCTCACGTACGATATCGACGGACCGATGTAAATTACGGGCGAATTAATATTCTCACGTTCCGACCCTTTCACAAATCCAACTCCCAATCGCCTCTCGACTTCCACCTTTGTATCGGCGGCTATTAGTTACTAGGCTTGCCGCTATTGTTCCATTTAATCAAGTTCGATAATCCACCGTCTCGCTCGAGCTCGCGTTAAACGACGCCAATTATTCATGGCTGGTAGACTTGGACTCTCGTCCAAAAATAACTTGACCATTTGCAGAAACAAGAAAAAAAAGATTTTTTTGTATAACGTGATATGTAATAATAAGTGCGCTCTCAAAATTTTGTTTTTTTTTTCTAAATTTTCGTTGAAACGAACGATATTTTTATCTTGAGCTTTCTACTCGCTCGGATTTCGTGAAAGAAAAGGATATCAAGAACGACAATCGCTTTCCAGCAATCTCGAAGCTCGTCTCTGTTGCGGACGAGAAAAAAATGACTTATGAGCGATCTCTTTGTGTCCTGGAAAAATTTAGCGAGGATTTACCCTCGCGTTGTCTGTCACGTTTAAAAAGAGAGTTACGGTCCTTTATCGCACCCGTTTAATCGAGGTAACACCGCGGGAAAGAGACAGGGAGAGAGAGAGAGCGTGGCTAGAAAAATGGACTAAGAATTTGGTGGAAAAAAATTACGAGTCTCCGGGGAGATGATTGCGGAACGTTTACGATGAAAGAAAAAGAGAGAGAGAGAGAGAGGATCGAGAGAAGAGAGAGAAAAAGAAAAACGTCTCCTCTGCACAAAGCTCAAGTGCATTCTGCCCTGGGGCCCTTGCGACAGTGCTGAGGATTTTTTTTTTTTCACGTAGAGAGGGTGCTAGTCGGTGCAAGCACTCGAGGTAGTCTGGGCTCGCGATCCCTGAGTCCGGCATTGTGAGTTCCTTCGTCTTTTCCCATTCCATATGGGGGCACTTTACACTTTTCGCTCCTCATTTTTTCTTCTCTCCTCGACGATTTTTCTTCCCTCTCGTTTCTCTTTTCTTCTCGGCGCACGGGTGGAGGGGGGGGGGGAAGGGAGGCGCGGGCGCACTTTCGAGACTCATTTGACAGAAGTCCGCGTAAACGAACCGAGCTTCGCGATATCAAATGGAAACACGGCCCCGTGTGTGCACACACGCGCGCTCATATTGAGATTTTAAAAAGGGCGAGCTGCCTCCGGGCGTTTCTACGCTCTTTGCTTTCTCTTGCTCCTCGTCGTCGTCGTCGTCGTCCTATCTCGCTCCCTCCTTCAACCCCTCTCTCTTCTCTCGATCCCTCCGTCTCCCTCTCTTTCTTCTTCCCCTTGATTCTCGGCTCTTTTTATTGTCCCGTGAAAAACCGGGGGAAGAAAAAATTAGAGATTCTTCGTAATGGCGGATAAAGCAGCTTCTTTATCCTAGCGTCGTTAAAACGTGTCTCAAATGCAGGGGTTGCTCTCAAAAGGATCGACTGGATTTTTTAGCTCATCAATTTTTAGAGCTTCTTTTACGACACCATTTTTTTTCATTACTTAAGGGTGTTCACCCCTTGCACTCACAACTGACGGATATACTCATGAATCTTTGGCAACGTATGTAGATTAAATAAACGTATAGTCACATATTATCATTTATTGATAAAATAACTACACTACTATATACATTATACGTATATTTTTATCTGATTGTCAGTATGAAAAAAATGGAAGTAGAATAAGTAACAAAAAGTCAAATTTTTTCTAATTTCTCATTTTTTTACATTTTGAAATTTTATTCTTATTCTATTTTATATTGTTAGTTTAAAAAAAACTGGAACATACTTCTATACGCACTTTGCGTCAGTTTGAAAATATTTCTCAGAAGCTTCAAGACGGTTTCGCTTTACTTTGTTTCGAGACTTATTATATTCGTATTTCCACGTTCTCCTCATTCCCCACGAATTCAAGCGATAGTGTTTCGCAAAAACCTTTGACGCAAGCGATAGAGCACGGTAGGGTCGAAATTCACGCTCAAGTTTCACATTATTTCTTCGAAAATGCGAAGAGCTCACGGATCGTTTGACTCAGTAGTGCAGCCCAGTATTCGCTCAGACAGAACTTCGAGTTTATCAACAATTTCATTAATCTCTGGATTCTGAAATAAGAAAAGAAGATGGATCTTTAGGAATAGGTGTGAGATACTTTTTCCTTTTCTCTCGTTGCTCATTACAGGGTAGTTTCAACCCTTTCTTTCATTTTTTTATCTTTTATTTTTTATCTCTCGTTTTTCTGTATTCCGAGTCGAAAAAAATTCGACGTCACGAGACGTCGTTTCGCGAAATCTCGAAGAAACGGACTCGGGACTCCATCGCATCAGCCATTAAACAAAGCAGCGCCCGGGCACAAAGGGATCCTCGCATTGTCGGGCCGAGCGCTCACCCTCGCTGGCTCTCGCTCAAGAGAAGGCGATCCTAGTCGCTATATATTTGCCTCCTCGCTCCTGCCTCCATTCGGCCACGGCTGAAAGGTGTTTCTGATTAATCTTCACGGACCACCCACTGCCAACATTTTTTCTCACCCCCTTTCTTTTATTCTCCTCTCATTTCTCTCCCCTTTTCTCTCAATTTTTTTTTTCACCCGCTCAACTGGCTCTCTCTCGTCGAGACTTCTCAACGAGAAGTTTAATAAAAAATTGGCAAAAATGTTTCGAGTAGAGAATTGTGATGAAAAAGAGAAACGAAAAATAATTTTGTTCTGAATATAACAGAGGTCAGAGCGTCTGCTCTTGATTTTAACAGAATAAAAATATAACGGTGGCTCAAAGACGATCAATCAAGCTCAGTTCGTTCGGATTTTCATGTTTCTCCTCTCTATGCTTCATTCTGTTCCATTTTTTTAGAACGCATCGTTATAATACATCAGGAATTTTCATTTTATGAATGACAGGAAAAGCAATCTTTGTATATGACAAGCGAAAAAAAAAAAAAAATAGAGAAACAAGCGTGGGAGGGAAATTCGCGATCGCTGGGAATTCTGAGGGCTGCTCCGGGGGAGGCCAAATAAATGAATGTTTATTCAGCTTCCAAGAGCCTTGGGGCTTTCCACGCACGATATGGTCAGCTGCTGCCCCTGCTGGGAGGTTAACGGGTGGAACACACGTACCTCTCCGACCCGTTATTAATCCGGAAGACCGAGTCGTCTCCCATTGCTGCTACTATATCTTTGTCTATTTTTATTGTTTTTCATTTCTTTTTTTCCCAAATAACTCTCCTCCGTATTACTTTTAAAAAATCAACACTCTGGAAAATTTCACAATTAAAAGTTTGTTAAACTTTTTCAACTAATTTAATGTTTATTTTCTTTTTGGTCGAATAATTTCGTTTGGTAAAAAAAGGAAAAATTCTACAGCAGAGAGACCTTTCCATTAAAACTTTTGTAAAACTTTTTTTCCGATGTTTATTTTTATTTCCATTTTTTTTTCACAAAGATTAAAAAAAAATAGTTCGACACTGGAAAATTTCTTCGTTAAAAATCCTTTAGAAAGTTTTAGCTCTATTTTTATTTATATTTTTATGAAAGTGGTGTATTATACTTTTGGTGCGGTTTGAAAAAAGGGAAAATAAAATAGTCGAAAATATATAGTATAATTTTAGTAGGATCGTTGATTCGAGTCGTAAACTCCGACGAAGCTTCGACGAAGGATGTCGGATCGATCGTTCAATATTTATGGGAAATAAGATTGTACGCGAGTCATTAAAATGACAGCAACAAGTTCAATTATTTCCTTTTGTAATAACGGATATTTCGGTGCTCAGGGAAGAGTATCCTATTTAGTGTCGCAAATACGTAACAAGTATAGGCGACCATTACTCTCAAATTACTATCGAAAATTAGTAGCCTGTACTCGAGTTAAGTGCAGAGATAAAAAAAAGGGGCAACCATTAATTTTTACGAGATCCTCAGCGAGGATTTTTTCCGTAAAAACTTTTACACCCTAGGAGAATATTTTTATTTAAATATCAAATTACATCTTACGAGAGCTAAATATTTGTATAAAAAATTTTTTTTAGCGTAAAAAAATTATTTTTGGACTCGCCGAGATATTAATTTCGTCGTAAAGGGCTCAGGGTGTAATTAATGGGAAATTTTGCTTCCGAATCTTCATCGTGCTCGAGGGAGTGAAACAAGGCTTTGCAGGCGCAGAGATACATTTCGGAGTTTCAGTCCTCGTTTTACGACATGTTGTAACATGTCTTTCCGTCGTTCGTGGGATGAAACGGGGTCACGAGTTTTACGACCAGCCCGCGTTCTGTTACACATTGGTTCTATTTGTTTCTTTTTTCCACTCTTCTTTTTTTATTCTCCTTCCCTTTTTTGTTCAATAGTACAAATTGTTTGAATTTTCGACGAAGCCTCTTTTCCTCGTAAAAGCTGTCGAAATTGAAACGAACCATTTGTCGATGGAATTTCCATCTGGCCGATTCGCTCGATTACCAAAATGAAAAAATGAAATTTTTCGCTCTTTATTGTCGAAAGTGAAAAAAGTAAGTAGTAGTCAGCCCTCAAGTTTTCAATCATTCTCCTATATGTATGAAAATAAATAATCAGCAATATCTTTTTACGAAGAAAATTTCTTGCGTTAATAGTAAAAGAAATGTGCGAAGAAAGAGGATAAACGAAAAGTTAAAATCTCATTTTCAAATGTGTATATCAGGAAAATACGGAAGGAGTTGCAGGAAGTTGAGGAAAAAAATGTTATCCCCCGTATTCTTTGCACTTTTTGTGCGCCGAGATTGTAGTTCGAGGATCGTTGTCTGAAAACGATTTAATAGTGCACTTGTTCGTTCCGTTTCTCGTCTCGTCATGCATTTTGCATGGCCGTCGCTTGCTCAGGCTCTATTGTTATTTCACAGCCGAACGAGTGGTGCATCCCTCGCTCAAGTGGCCAGGGAATGGCGAAATGAGAAAAAGGGGGAAGATTAAAAAAAAAAAGAAGGAGGCGCAGGAGGAGAAGCGTGGCCTACGTAACCCAAGTGTCGTCTCATCCGACTCGGAATTCTTCGCTGAAGTAGGTAATCAGCACTGGTTAACTGCCTGGAACGTAACTCCGGGAATACTATCCGCTCTTTGCTTTCTCTCTCTCTCTCTCTCTCTTTCACGTGTCTCTTCCTTGAATTTTCTCCCTTTCGTTTCCCATTCTCGAAAAATAATCCCCCAAAGGCTCTCTTTACCGCACGGACTCGCGATACACACCCGCGAGAATTGAAAAATCGCGTTAAGCTCAATGGCCTGTGGATTTCAAATTCACTATATCGATCGTGTTTATTCGAAACTTACCAGGATTTTCAATTATTTTATAACTATTCTCTACTTAGCTTCAATTTACTTTTAACGAATTTATATTATTTCAAAAATGTAACAAATGTGTCTATATTTTCGTGAATTCTCTTTTTTCAGATTTACTCTACTAATCTCCTTATTTTAATATATGTTTTGCTTCTTGAATTCAATCAACAAAATTAAGCATTACAAATTTTTTTTTAACGTGTGGTATTTTTTTACTATATAGTCGCATTTAAAAGTTCTTATTCGTGTCACGTGGTGGTACGGAGATTTGTGCAAATTTAAAACAAAATTTTAAACGAAAACGACACGAGTTTTTTTTTTACGTGTTCTTTTACGGGTTTTTTTTTCAAATTGATTTTATTGAATTTCTCTCAAGTGCGCTTCTTGAAGCTTGTGAACGAATTAGGATGTGACTCCAATATTCACGCAACTAATGACGGCTTTGAATAATTATCGCGTATTTCAGGCGACTTCTCGGTCGCGTCTCAGACGCGACTCGACAAACAACCCAATTACGTGGTTAAACATAGGAGGGCGCGAGAGCGTACCTCTCCAGAATGATTTGCCAACCTTAACTCCTTAATATGCCCCTGTCGTGATAGTGCTACCGAGAATCAAGTATTTTAACCCCGTTCTCGAATTTTCTCCTCGCGATTCGGCTTTAGTAAAATCTACTCCCCGTTTCGCAACGACGTAAATTTAATATTTTTCATTATAGTTCTCTATTTTCCGAGAAAAGTTTCGATAAAATGCATTTTATCGAAAATTTCATATTCAACATTGATGAGTTTGAAATTACGTCCAATATATCTTATACTCTCATGAAAGGTCTAAAACAAAATAAATAATTCAGCCATATAAAGTATTTTGTTTTATAATTCCGATAAGTCTCGAAATTTATGCGTGTATTCTTGCAATGAAAAAAATTGTTGCAAAATTTCCTCTCATGAAAAATTGAATTACCGACAATTAAGAAATGGAATGAATAATAAAATTGTATAAATCTTGAGATTCGACACATATGATGGGTTTTTGAAAATTGATCACGTGTGTACTTTGAGATCGAAGGAGAGGTGTATATCTTGAAAAAGTGCGAAGAAAAAGGAGGGTCGTTGCGCGCGCCGTTCAGGAATATCGACAGTGCGCTAAAGGGCTGAATATAAAGTTTGAAAAATTTGGAGATGCGGACTAATGTCCCCTTGGGCGAGGGTGGAATCGTGTGAGGGAGGGAGGGAAGGGGGATGGGGGGAGGGTTCTGTAGCAATTCCGATCTCTCGGGTGTCGGTGCGTCGGCGTTCGGGCGAGTTCGGTCGGCATCGTGTATTCTCGGCGGTCGATAGAGCAAACACGGCCGCGCCCCAACCCCCCGAGGGGCGAACTCGCGGCGCGGCCTCCCGTCGGAGGCCTCCGAGGCGGAGGCGAGGCCGCCGAGCGAGGGGACGAAAACCGAGATGCCGACGGGGGGGGACGAAGGCCAACCCGAATATCATAATTATTACAGGCGTGTTACACCATCAAGAGCCTCTCCCGAAGGAACTACTCCGAAAAGTTATGGGGCACGACTACTCCCGGCGCCGAAACTCACCCCCGCGATTGTCCTTGCTTGCGCCATCGCCGGTGTCCTTTCTTTCCCTTCCCTTCCCTTACCCCCTTCCCCTCCCCCCCCCAACCTTCCCCCTGCTACTCGCTACTCGCCGCTATTCTCACTCCTTCCCGCCCAGCTTCCTACATGACATACACTCTGCTCCTTCGCCGAAACAATCCCGTGACCTGTTACGCGCGAGTAAACCATCCAGGTACACGCGCGCTCTCCTCCACAACGTTTCTCGATATCCCGATGGCCGGACACCTTATATCCACCTGCCAAATTCAGATTTTCTCCTTTTTTTCACTTTCGAATAATAATTCAACCCTCAAGATGTGTGTATACTATAAATAAATAAGTCATACACTCCGTACGCGTAAATACATGGATTTTAGCGTAGCCATGTATTTACGTGTAGCCCGACACCTTCGATCGACTTTTATTCGTCAATTGAAACTTATTCTTTTTTTTTTAATCAAACCCAATTTTTTTCTGAAGTACACGATGATTATGATGCAAATTTAATATCGTTTTATTTAAAAAAGTTATAGTGTAGAAGATAAACGAGTTTCCATAAATTTTTGTCAATATACGAAATCACTTTTGAGCTACACGTTAACCCAGAATGCACCGTGAGGACAATAAAGAATGTCTATATGCAATATGCGTGAACTATGTAAAAGAGTATATTTCTGGGATCAAACAATTGGCAAAGTTTCCAGCTACAAAATTTGCATAAAAATGCACCCTTTTATTAACTTTTTAATAAAGATATTCATGATTGAAAATCCCCGATTTTCAACGATGATTTGATGCACACCGCTTTGTGTTTTTATTTTCAATAAAAGTACAATGGTTTAGCATAAAAGTGATTCTTTAAAAAACTATTTATCATCGACCATAGTCCTTCGTCTCGAAGTAAATTTTATTTACGCGTTTCTTATTCCTACACGTTTTGTATAAGCGAAACGTATGTTTTAGAATAATTAAACTATTTTTTACTTTGCATTATTGTATACTTTTTAATTGTCAGACCTTATAATTATTCACTAGAAAGTGGTGCATAAATTGCGGTAATTTTAATATGGAGTATTTTAGTAAACTTCTAAAGGAAAATGTTGGAGAAGGTTTTTTTTCACCCTCTCTGCTTTTCTTAGTGACTTTTTTCCGGATTATCTCGTTCAACGTCTTCTCGCGAGCAGGCTAAAAAGGCTCGCCATTGAGAAAAAACACTCACTGCCGGGAGATTTATCCACGAAGGGGATTCGTTCTGGCTCTGTCTCTATCTATCTCTCGCTTGCTCTCGTCTCGTGTTTAGTCGATATGGGAAAAGTTGCCGAAAACGTTAACGACAGTTCGACGTCGTAATGAGCCAAAGTTTCAAAGTTCGTGACGTGGTTAAGGCTGTGTTTTCTCCACGTGAAAGCTCTCTCCCGCTCGGGCAACGCTATATCAAACATCGATTAGGCCAACGTCGAAATTAAAATGCTCTCGGATACGCTGCTCCAGCTTCCTGTTTTCGCGTTTCCCCCCCTTTAAAGATTATCTCTTGAAAAAATCAAAAAATTATCTAACAAATATGAATTCAGTTTAAAAAAAACTCACTTCCATTATAAGAACGTATGGAAATAAACTTCACGTATTTTTAGAATTATAAAAAATCACAATATTAAAAGAGAATTATAAATTACCGTGATCATAACATTTTTAAAAATTTCAATTAGGTTAATTTGTTACGTATTCGTCATTCAGTGAAAAACATTCATAGTTGATGAGAACATTTTTTTTCAAGAGTGCAGCATGAAAGAAAAATGTGCGTTTCTTGTTACGTGAGAGTTTTTTTTTACATATTTTCTGACTTTTCTGATGTCTCGAAAAATTTCTTGTCTCTTCCATAATGAGTTCAAGTTATGGAGTATTCCTCTAGGATGTTTTTTTTCCTACCGGCGGCTCGTCTGATCTAACGTAAGCAAATAAGCAAGGCGAAGGCGCTTTTCATCTTCCGTAACGAGCGTCGAGAAATCAGGGAGAAATGGATATTTCGAGTGAGAAACTCGACGGATATTCAAAGAAATCTTGAACGCGAAGTTACGAAGGTCCGAGAAGTTGCATATTTCTGGCTTTTTGCTGGATTTCTACTTGACACGAAAAAAAAGAGAAAATAAAAGGAGCAAAAAAAAATGAAAATAAAAGTCGTCGACTCGAATCGAGGAGCTGCAAGAGGCTGGGCCAAGGCAAATGGGATTGCCTCTTGAATTTCTGTACGAGTTGTGGTTCCCGGTCCTGCCAGCCTCCAGCTTTCGATCTGAATTTTACATTTCATTCTCCCTTCTCGGAATCTCCTCTGATTTCGTCTCTCAGTCTCGATAACCGAATGCTTTAGCATCTTTCTACTTTTATTCATCTCTATCTCTTTCTTTCTCTCTGTGTATCCCTGAAATATCGAGGAAAGACTATTCGCAATATCTTCCGGACTTTTCTCTTACTACGGACTCTATGTCGTACTTTTTATTTCCTCCGATGAATTGCAAAGTTTTCTCGAAAATAAAGAAATTATAAATTTACCTTTTCATTTCAATTGCATTGCTAAAACCATTTTATTTTTTATATTATTTTCTATTACAGTTCAAAAAAAGTTGTAAATATAAAAAAATTATGGACGTATCGATGAAAAACATACAAATGTATGAAATAGTACATGTTTTTATCGTTTATAAATTTTTTGTCAAGATTCCTGGTAAAAAATATTATTTCGCACATATAAAAATGAATATAAAAAATGTGCAATAAAAATCAGGAAGAATTGGGAACGTCAATGAAGACATGAAGTGCCAAAAAAGTCTTCGAACCTTCTGAACGATGACTTAATCCCGTCGAGTCGAAAGAGAAGACGAAAAGGGTGGACCATTCGGCAACTGGTTGACAGAATTTAGCGGAGGGCTCTTTTATTCTTTCTGTCTTGGGAACACGTGCGTTTAATGGAACGGTCCTCTAGCCCCGAGACATCCTCGTTACTCACTCTCGAAAAAAAGCTCAGTAAACGTAGAATTTATGAGATCGTGGACATTCGGATTAATATATATATATTTTTTTAACATTTAGATAAAAATACAAGGAGACGAAAAAATTCATTGGTTCCAAGAACACGAGTTTTATTGGAAATAACACTATTTTTTAAATTTAATATTATATGTAATATATTATATTGAATAAAATGCAGAATGCTTTTTGCATATTACATTAAATAAACAACGTTGGTCAACTTTATACAAAATATTTATCATTACGTTCTCTGACATGAAATTCACGAAATTCTCTGTTATTCACGTGATGTATTCAACAATAAATCAATCAAACCATTTTAATACTTTGGTTACTGGTGCAAATAAACCGAAATTATATATTGAGACACATATGAATGTCCCGATAGTCAAAATTCGAAATGTAAGAGACAGTCTCATAAGCTTCTACTAATTAATAATACGAAATATTGACTAAATGAATCGTTGTACAAATATTATTATATTAGTATTTTAATTTACTTTATAATAGTATCACCCTTAATTAATTATACTCTTAAAAATATTCGATAGTATTAAGCATAAGTGAAGAATATAAAAAATAAAATAAGCAAATAGTCGTCGAAAATATTTATTCGAATAATCGATAGCTCCGCGTATAAATGAAGATAAATTTCAAGCAGAAGAGAGAGAGAGAGAGACTGCGAATGCAAAAAAGTCGTGGAAAGTGCATCGGCCGAGGAGAAAAAATGGGAAAGGTAAAAAGCTGAGCTGGAAAAGTGGAGATTGCTCGATTCTGTCGTATCTCCTCTCGATCTCTCGTCAAAGTATGAGAAAAAATACATATTTTTGTCTTCTTTCTTTTGGTCCTTCGGTGCATGAATGTCTCAAATCGAGGGGATCGGAGTGCGCTCGGGAAAAGTGACTCGCGAAAGTCCGACTCGCAATACGACGACGACGACGAACGCTCCGTCGAGCCATCGATAAAGGAGATACGAGGCTTCATCTCGCGCCATTCATCGATTCCTCGAGAGGAGACGATGAGACGCTTCCTATATTTCTTATCGGCACATATCCAGAGCTCGTTTCTCCTCTTTCTCTCCGTCTCGATTTCAATAAATCCATAAATTCTACACGAGCCATACCCCGTCGTGAAAAGAATTTTTTCCCCTCTCGCTCCGCACCACTTTTTCTTTTTCATTAATGAGTTTCCATCAGGATCTGCTGCAAGCGCGTTTTTACCCTTTCAATAAAATCGAAAAAAATGCATTCGCGCTACCGTGAAAATGTTCGCTTGAGCGTAAAATCGGCCCGGAACGAAAAAATGCTGACCGGGGTGGAATTTATTGTTCATTAGCGAAATAATATGAAAATTATAAGTGAGAGACGAACTAATTAAAATTTTCGCCCATGAATAAATTCTCTTGATATAAAGTACAATGTGACATTTGAGAAATAATTATACATGGAGAATTTATACACGGTAAAGAGGAATTAGAAATGCTGTTTCTGCTTAATAAGGGTGGGTTTTTTCAATAATCAAGCTATATAATGACAATTGACTGTAAGTAACTTTAAAAAACCGTTAAAAAATCATTTTCAAATATGACACAATAATTTTTTATGTATTTAGAAGCAATATCTATATTAAAATAGACATGAGGCCTCTAATCGATTCATCGGAATAGAGCGTGTATTATGCGGAACGCATTGACTTTTGGCTAATCTCTACTCATTAGAAAAAAATTTGACG
>JAPYYW010002090.1:0-22938 GCA_030522545.1 Cremastinae sp. A BG-2022a | reverse complement strand
GAAAATACGTAGACGAAAATTCTAAAAAAAATCGTGTTTACGCATTTCATATGAAAGAATATCCTCTCCAAATTTGAACGAATTTTTATCATTTCGTTATCTGTACCGAAACACCTTAAGATCATATTTTTTTGCATCTATAATCGAAAGAGCTGACTTTTCTTTATATGTTTATCAAATTTCAAATTGATTTATTTCGTAGTTCGTGCGTAATTAATAAATAATGTATATAGCATTATTTTTATAACGCATAAAACTCAGATGACATACCAACTATCTAAATTTAAATTTATATCAAAAATTAATCGTTTAATGGCAAAAAAAACTTATATATTATATCATGAAAAAATGTAACTTATATCCACAGGAACTATCTCTCCAATAATAAACGCAAAAATTTTATGCTCTGATATTGACTATTGGGTAATGGCACGATCGCTTGAAAATCAAATCGATCACCATGCCAGCGATATCATTACTTTCATTAACTTGTAATTCGTCCGGGACGTTTTTTTTTTCCAACGACGCCAGAAGCCGATGGAATATTTCGAAACCGGAGGAAATCAAAGTGTCGGATATCTGGGAGCGATTCTATGAATAATGTACACTGCGATATTTGTGAATATTAAGAGTCGGAGAAACGAAGTAAGTTCTGCGAGCGTACCAAAATCGATTCAATCCAGGAATAGTTTATATGTGTTTCCTTCTCTTTCTCTCTCTCTCTCTCTCTCTCTCTCTCTCTCTCTTTCTCTCTTACCGTCTCCGTTATTCGTATCCTCTCGTTCTTCCGGTCGGCAATTCCACCGCGATGCTCTTGATGCATACGAAGGCGGCAATAACCCGAGAAATTGAGACCGGGCGAAATCGGCCAAGATAATATGGGACTCGGATAGTTCGATTGCTGTGTTGGGGAAAATGGTCGGGCGCGACTTCACGAGGATTAACTGCAAAGTGAGCTTACCGCGTTATTATCTTTAATATACATTCCGATCATGACTTCTCCATGCGCGCTATCCACCGAAAATACATATTCCAAATTTTCCACATCCAGGTATCACCCGCGAATAATATCCGCATCAAATTCAAAACTTTTTTTTTTCCTGTAACAAACTTTTCGTATTTATTTATTTATTCAATGAAGGTGGTGCATCCACGGAATAATTTCTTTTTTTTTGTAGGAATTTGTTAAAATTTTGCATAAACTGTCTTTGATGCCATGTGCATATGTGTATTAAATTTTAAGAAGTTTTTCGTATTTATTTATTTATTATGTATGTGTGTATTATGTATTATGTATTATGTATTATTTATTAATTTATTATGTATGTATGTATGTATTTATGTATTTATTTATTTATTCAATCAAGGTAGTACATCCACGGAATTATTTCTTTTTTTTGTAGGAATTTGCTAAAATTCGAGATATTCGTTATCGAAAATTACCATTTTTTCTACTGTCCCATAAGAGCACGTGTTAAGGTATTTTTACATAGGAAAAGTCAAATCAAAAGTTTTTATTTCAATTTATCTTTATATCATGTGGTTCTTGAGCTTAAGTCAATTAAGAAAAGTTGTCGCAAATTGATCCAAGAACAACATATTCAAAATTCAAGGCATTTGCTAAAAAGTTGCCAATTTTTTGAATCTCATTTTGACTATATTTAGCAACTTGAGCATATTTTAACTATAGTTTAAAGATATTTTATTGTTTAAACAATTTAAAAAATTCAATAAAACGTTTTGAAATTACTGTCTATACATACATATAATGAATATATTTAAAAAATTTACAAGAATCTCATATTTTTGAATTTCTATTCAGTGCAAATCATTTAAGAATAATTGCCTCCATAAGAGGAAATGTTAAACAACTTTAGAATTTGATAACTCTTAAGCCACTCATAAAAACGAAAGATAATTTTTATGATATAAAAACAAAATATCGAAAATTTATCAAATTCTCACAATTTTAAAAATAACCCTCATGCATCCTTAATTCCTTTATCTACATTTTTTTTCATAATAAAAATACGCATATTTGCGATTCACGAGGAGACGAGAAATTGTTATTCCTCGCGTGACGCGAGAGGTGTCGACGCGTTATCATCCTTCCATTACGTGAATTATCAAGTTGTGCAATTTTCACCCGGCTGTTTCAGAGTCCATGATTTTGCTCAAGTTACTTTATCAAAAGGCTCGAAGCTCCGACGCGCATGTACATTTTCCGATTGTTGTCGGATTATCTTTGTTATTATCGTGTATTACTATTATCATTGTTGTCATTATATTAATTATTTGTTATTATTATTATTATTATTATTATTATTATTATTATTATTGTTACTATTGTGCACGCTACAATACTCATCGCTCAATTACACTTTCTCCTCACGCAGCATCGATAAATTTTCAATATTCTCCACCTCCCTCGACTCCACTCTTCCTCGCCGTGCCTTTTCCACAAGCTCACGAACCTGTCAGTATTCCTCCAATTTCCGATCTCATCTATGGGATCAGCTTTACGAACGGTATCCCGTGCACCAAGTTTTGAATATAAAGCCCCTGTATACAATATTCGATACTGTTTGCATGGAGTTTTGGCTCTTCGTAAGACGCTTCGAGCCTGAATTGACAGTCGATGATTTTTATTTGATTTTTCCAAAACTTGTCCTTATATGGTAGTTACGGGTCTCGAGAGTGCTTTGAAAATAGAGATTTTTTAAAAGGAATTTCTTAATTTTTTTTTTGTAAATACTTAAATTTGTTGGCTAATTTTTTTAAGTTTTTATTTTTTATTTTAAAAATTCTACAAATTTGAGATATTTAGATTAGTAAATTGATTATTTAGTACGAATTTCTTATGTGAAGGTTTTTTAAATGTTATTTTTCTCGTGAAAACTCTGATTTGGTTGTTACAGGTTTTTTTTTTAATTCCAGAACTACAGATACACACTAGAATGTTTCATTTTTCGGCGATATTTTTTTTTCTTTGTTATACCTGAAAATCTGATATTTTATGAAAAATAAAAAATTATCCCGTTTGGTAAAAAATTCAAAGTGCAATAGTGGCTTAGCTCATTCAAAAATTCAGTTTCCCATTTAAATAATATAGGAAAAAATTTTTTTGTTTGAAATTAATTTTTTGTTGTTAAAATTTTTTTTTTAATAGAGCATAAAGCTATTGTAGAGCATTAAATTAGCTACAAAAATGATCCTTTGATCTAAGACCATACAACCAGTCGTTTTAAAGATACAGGGTATCAAAAGTAAACATTCTTAAAAATAGACATTTAATCTCATATAATTTTTAATTTATATTGCTTTTATATGAATAATAAAATAATAATATATAGTTTAAATCTTTACAATTCATAATTTAGGGATTAGCCATGCACAGAAAAAGAATTCCAAATGCTAACAAGCAAACGTTAATGGTATCACTTGTAGAACAATAAAAAATAATGTAATTACAATAATCGGAATGAGAAATTGATCAAAAATTTAATTTAATTGCTGGATTTAAATAAATAAATCACTAAATTATGAATTACAACGCTTCAAACTGTACATTATCATTTTATTATTCACATAGAAGCAATAAATTAAAAATTATATGAGATTAAATGTCTAACATTTGACGCCCTGTATCTTTAAAACAATTGGATGTACGAACTTAGGTCAAAGGATCATTTTTGTTAAATAAATATTTATCTTAAATATGTATTTATTATGTCTTAAGTATTTATCAATGGAATAATAAACATTAGAATAGAGCATAATGAATTGAAACTATTTTCACTAATTAACTTTACAGTGAGAAGCTTTTCGCGTCTCCTGTCTCGATATTTATTTGGCGTTCTAAACTTTCTACGCTTTAGTCGTTGATACATATCACCGAGAAGGTATTAGCCGTCGAGAAGATACACATCATTGTCCTGAACATGGATCACTCTGAATTGCTCGTAACTGCAACGTCAGCAACACAGAAGAACGCTTGTTAGAGAATGTTTCCAGCACCAGTCTAACATTTCAAGCGAGATTCCTGGAAGACAGGTACGATACACACTATCTAGAATCACAGTTACAAATTCCACGTAGGACTTTCCATCGAATGGCTATAAATTTTCACAGTCCTCGAAAGTTCCTTAACAAAATGTCGATCAAGAGTCACATCAGTGTCAGTGAAATATTTAATTGCAGCCTTTATTTTATTCACGTTGGGAAAATCTATGGAGTGTTATGAAATTGAGCTGTGACTTTGTCTCCCATTGAAATTCATCCGAATGTGATTTTCCCTCTCGACGTTATTTTCCCGTGCCATTGATGTTATGATTTTCCCTCTCGCGGATTAGAGTGTTTGAAATACTTCACCCGGTGACGGAATAAGCTCGCTCTATTCCACGAGTTTTATGGGCAGGAACGTTCAAGCTTCAACGATTTTATATGATATTTGTTCGCATCGATAAATCCCATGAGGAAAAAAAAAATTTATGACTCAAATTTATTATGATACTAAATTTATAATGATATTGACTGTCGGATTTGCTAATTTCATATCACAACCTCGATACGAGTGAAATTCATCATAAACATCATGCACTTTAAATCTTTTACTGATACCGTAGAATGTATATGACATTCACTATGAGAATAAGGTTCCAAAAAAAGCTTTCGCCAATGTTGCGAGTTTTAAGGTAATCTTTATACGAAATAAATATCTTTAAAATGGAGTAATTCTTTTTTTAATGATTAAAAATAACTTTTTTAAACGTTTTGTAAAAAAAGAATAGGTTATCGACGTTTTAGCAGAGAATTTTTATTTTTTAATTATAGTTTTTAGCATAAGTGTTAATGAAAGAAACGTCTCTCTTCTGCTTTAATTGGAAAATTTGCATCTTTATTATTTTTAAATAATGGATATAAAGTATAGTTTAAATAAATTTTAACGTAAGGAATTGATTGATCACAGTAAAAAGTGTAGGGCCATCGAACATTTGAAAGAGTCGTTTTGATTTGAAACTCGAAGCAATTTTATAATAATTTTAAAATAAACACAAAATCATATATAATTTTATAAAATTTAGTGTAATTTTGCCCCTGCAAAAACTACCCCTTCACGCATAAGGAATACCTTAAATAATACGTACTGATTCATTGCACGATTTCAAACAATGCTTAAGGTAGTTTTATAGGTACAGTCAAATCAAAAGTTTTTATTTCAATTTATCTCCATACCATGTGGTTTTTAAACTTAAGTTTATTAAGAAAAGTTGTTACAAATTGTTTCAAGAACAATATACTCAAAATTCAAGATTATCCAAGGTGACTTGTACTTATTTACGTATGTATGAAAATTTAAAAAATTATAATCTTAGGACTTTTTTAAAAACTAAGGGAAGCTTTTTTGAAGTACAATAAAGAGCTATGCTAAATTTTAAGAAAAGGTCCACCATCTAGATTTCAAGATATTCAGAATTGAAAATCGCAATATTTAATACACGGGCTCTTATGGAAGAGAGGACTGAAAATAGGGATTTTTAACAATAAATATCTAAATTTCTACGTGGTGAAACCTATTAAAACTTGGTAAGAATATGCGTAACATATCGAATAATGACTGTACCAAGTTTCAACAAAATCCGAAATAATCGATAAAACTATAGAACAACCTTAAGCCAACTTTTTCTGATAATTTATGAACTGTCCAAAAATGGCCTTATCTTGGGTGAACTTATAATGCATATCTGACAGGGTGGGTATAACGGATAAAACGGTGCCAGAATGAGTCCTTGGATAAATTCGAATAAAACATTCCACGGGATAATTCATCGGGTAATTTAAATCGATACTTAGCACGTAGAGCAAATTTTTCGTAAGGCCAAGTTGGTGTTGAGTTTTTCTTCGTAATTTATGAGCTATCCAGAAGAATGGCCTTCTGTTGGCCAGGCCTAATATACCTCTGATGGGGCACGTATCGCAAATGCGATACGCCACATATACCTTTGCGTTGTACACTTTCGCGTGTCCGTACGCGCACCTTTTTGGTGGTGTGGATGTACGTTGATGTGGGAAGCTTTTGCCTCGACACTGCAGAATGTAAATCGTTACGAGAATCGTGCGGCTAATATTATGCGGAAGCAGGCACCCGAGGTATGATAATGACAGTGGCATAGCTCACCGGCGGCGTCTGGGCGCTATCACTGCACCCGGTCGCCTCACCCCTTTGCGCTACTTCCGCTACAGGTCTCCTCTTCCATAAAAGCAGCGAAGACCAGCAGGAAGGATTAGGATCATCCTGAAAGCAGTAGCGGCAGACACGAAGAAAAATAAATGAGGAAAAAAGATTGGGGAGAATAAAAAGGTGTCGCCTAGGTGGTGGAGACGAAGTATCCATAGTGATGAACCGATTCGACCAAATCCAGGCTGGATGGATCCTTTGCTTTTTCAATTCCCGCTATGTACTATCTCGCTCTTGAGATTCCCGTAATGGAAGGAACTATTTCCTTCCACATAGATCACCAGAGAGACTATAAGGTAACACGATTTCTTGGCGAGTGTCTCGATTTCCTGGCTTCTCCGCCATCCGACTTTGCTCGGAAATCCTGGCTCTCTCTACCGAGAAATTATCACGGATAACGAAGGAATATCTCAGGAATAAGTGAGGGATGCATATAACACGCCCCGGTGTTATACGGGAACTGCGCTATTCCGCCTGAATCGTCTCCGCAGCGACGAGATAATGCCGTATCTTGTTAATGATTGAACAAGATACAAATCTCCTGGATGCAAGTTAACCAAGTATACTGCGAATCAAATGTTAGACAATGTTCATGAAAATTCAAAAGGTAACTTCGAAGCATGATTCTTGGCTCACCGATAAGCAGACTTTAAGACTTAAGACTGTAAGACTTTTGCATTTTAAAGTCTATTCAGAACAATTGCATTGCAACGTAATCAGCATGAGATCCAAGAATCATTGATGAATCATCTTAAAAACATTACTTTAATAGAAGCACATACAATGTGCTATATGATGTGCAAAAATAGTTGGTAGTTTTTTTTAATGTATTGGATTTAATTTGCATGTATCTCGTTGTTGAGAAATTTTTATATTGAAAGGACTTTCGAAACATAGCGAGAGACACTATGGTCGTGAAAGTGACGATATAATGCCATATCTTGTTAATGATTGAACAAGATACGAATTTCCTGGATGAAAGTTAACCATCAAGTATACGATAAATCGAGTGTTAGAAAATGTTCATGAAAATTCAAAAGGTAACTTCGAAGCATGATTCTTGGCTCACCGATAAGCAGACGTAAGACTTTTGCATTTTAAAGTCTATTCGGAACAATTGCATTTCAACGTAATCAGCATGAAATCCAAGAATCATTTATGAATCATCTTAAAAATATTACTTTAATAGAAGCACATACAATGTTCTATATGATGTGCAAAACGAGGTTTTAGGTAGTATACCTTTTTTTCAAATATATTGGATTTAATTTGCATATATCTCGTTGTTGAGAAATGTTTGAATTAAAAGGATTTTCGAAAGATAGCAAGAGACACTATGGTCATGAAAGTGACGATATAATGTCATATCTTGTTAATGATTGAACAAGATACGAATCTTCTGGATGCAAGTTATCCAAGTGTACTGCGAATTAAATGTTAGACAATGTTCATGAAAATTCAAAAGGTAACTTCGAAGCATGATTCTTGGCTCACCGATAAGCAGACGCAAGACTTTTGCATTCTAAAGTCTAGTCAGACAATTGCATCCAAGAATCATTGATAATCACATATTTAAAAGATTACTTTAATCGAAACAAAAACAACGTTCTATATGATCTGCAAAAATGACATTTTAGGAAGTATACCTGTTTCAAATGTATCGGATTTAATTTGCATATCTCGTTGTTAAGAAATTTTTGAACGAAATGGATTTTCGAAACGTAGCGAGAGAAGACACACTGTGGTCGTAAAAGCCTCAAATGTACCATTCGCGTAGTAAGATTCGACGTGACTCAGTTGCTGCGTTTGAAAGCTGTTCCTAACACCGGACTAGACAACTTCACCGTCCCAGCACCCGCGAGATACGTGACTCACTTTGTTCTATAGCAGCAGCCCACGAAATGGTCATTTTAATGCGGATCCTCTCGGCTGGCTCGTGTTCTCGCTCTCTGCTGGGTATATGGCCTTCCGCGTTCTCCCCAACCCATTGTTCTCGCCAAGCTGTTACGACGTTTCGTGCCGAGCCGCCCGGTTTATACCCTCCCGCTGGCATCCTCCTTATTTCCGTCTCGTTACGTGGTATTC
Source organism: Cremastinae sp. A BG-2022a (assembly GCA_030522545.1). Lineage (NCBI taxonomy): Eukaryota > Metazoa > Arthropoda > Insecta > Hymenoptera > Ichneumonidae > Cremastinae sp. A BG-2022a. The sequence goes on along the minus strand of JAPYYW010002090.1, from coordinate 14,615 downwards.
GGCTGCCAACATCCCGCTGTTTTATCCCTGCTAACAAGCCGTTGGTCAGCTTAATTTGGCATCACTATAAAATCCTAGAAATTAGCTAACCGATAAAGACAGTGTCGATCTTGATAGGGCACGTTAGTCATGCTGGCTAATAGAGCTTTAATCAACCCCTTGTTTCGTTCAATTTTATGGTAACGCGCATGGCACCTGCTAATGGCGCTATCTGAGACGAGTCAGAACTGTTACGTGGGGAATAAAGAGTGCTACACCCGTGTCAGGAAATTACTCCGTTAGCTCGCTTTCCGTTTGGAATACGAAACTGCGAGTAACGCTTCGGAATATGCTGCCTTTTGCTGCAGTAGATAAGTGTCTATCGTGATATAAAGATATGCATTTCCAGCAGCATTTGACTCCACCCTAAAATTTACATGCTCCCAGAATTGTCAGAGATGGATCGTCGCGTTATCCTGTGTTCCTGTTACGCCCGCTTGATAAGCATGATCCACGACAATGTTGCAATCGACGTACTCGTCTTCATTATCAATGCTAAATGATAAATGCGCGAGGAGGATTATTAACCCTTAGCTGACTCTGCTGGGATAACATTCGCAATTCATTTGCAGTGCAAAGTTACGATTAAATATAAAAAGACAAATGAGCCCACAAAGTTTAAAGCCCTCCAGTAAAATCCTCTTTAACACGAATAATAATCAAGAAAAAAAATATTTGAGAACGTTTGGCCATAGACCTTGCAAACGTTTCCATGTTTATATTTCCAATACCAAAAGTTCAAACTTTATAATAAAACGCTCTGTTTTAGTAGTACGTATTCCCACTATGAAGAATGCATATCCACATATCCATATGAGTTCGCTGCTACAGTTCGTATTCCCATAATAAACAGAATTACAGGCCATCGGTCGTTCAGGAATACCTCTCCGGTATTGGAAAAGAAGGTCCAGGATCCATGGGCTCGAAAAAATCTATTCACAACTTGAAATAAGATTAAAAGTTGATCAGATCGTGTAAGTCGGTGCTCACGTGGGTTCGCCGTTTGGGAGAAAGTTCTACGAATAAGTGAGGTCAGGCTGTACAACCTTACACGGAATGAGGTTATGTAGCGGCCGGCAAATGGAGTTTCAACGTTCTTAAGGATATATAAATATTTGAGAGACCACGGGGGAGAGATGCACATGTGCTCGTTACCTATCTGGCTTGCAGGATCATCCAGTGCGGAGTATCGGAGTTGGATCCTAGTTTGCTACTCCTATACCGTCGCTTCTCTCGCAGCGATATAACACGCTCTCGCTTGCCATTGGATGGGGAGCCACCTGACAAACCGTACCATCAGAACTCGCCCGCGCTTGCTCTTGTCTAATGAATTCTTAACTACTGAGGCCTGGCGAGCTTGGTGTGACTAATGAATTTTTCAGTGACCCTCGCGAACCTTTTGCCCCGCTGTCTCGTAACAAGCCACCACTCACACGAGCCGCCAGCAACTTGCCATTCTCCGTAGACTTTATCCATCGACTTTGACTGAATCTTCCTAAGAATTTGCACATTATATTGGTCAGTGGAATAAAAGTTCTTAAAGGTGGTCTAATACCTCTACCAACAAAACTTATCTACCAGCTGTATCTCAGTATATCTACCTATACTACAAATCATATGACAATAATATTATATTAACCAGTTATTATTGGTGAAGAAGTTCTTTGATAGAGATGAAGACATGTAAGACCTTTTGATGGTGTCTTCAAGAGGTTTTACAAATTAGATTCTCTTCAATGACTTTTATTTTCATCCAGGAATTAGGTACAAAGGTACTCGTTATAGGATTCAACATTGCCAGCTTCCACCGACAATATTATTGATTCAGTGGCATAAAATATCGTAATTATTACCTCCTGGTAACCCTGATTGAAATATACAAATGTGTATCACGTATATCATTCATAAAAATTCGTAATATATTGATGAATGAAAAATACCGAACTTTCAATTGAATTAACAAGAGTCATTGAACTAAAAGATGGAAAGTGTGACAAATTATCGATGGGATATTGATTCGATATTCCCAGGAGTAATTTAACGAGAGTGATCAGGGAAAGAAGAAAGGTGATCAGAGTACGCTAGATGGATTGGAAAACGGGCATTGATGTAACTTTTTTTTTTATATTTTGTTGGAATTCGTAATGGAAAACGATATTGATTTTTTGCCCAATTTGATTCGATTATTTGAATCCCGTTTCACGGTTTACCCATCCGTATCTATTTGTTGCCTAGAGTCAACGCTCTGGGTGATGGGATCTGATGCCTTTATCTCTTTTCTACATAACGAAAATAGAAACCAATGGCTGCGCTCACCTACGTTCTCTTTACCATTTAAGGTTGTTGATCTATAAAACAAGCGTCGACAGATTTTTTTTTAATCTTGCATAAACTTTCTTTAATGTCATATGCATATGTGTACCAAATTTTAGAAGGTTTCACTGTACGGAAGTTGAGATAATTCATGACAAATATCACATTTTTTTGTACACTATCCATAAGAGCGCGTGTTTGAACTATTTTCAACAATAAATATCTCGAATCCAGATGGTGAAGCCTCCTAAAATTTTGCAGAGAGTTTTTTATAACATAGAAGAAACTTTGTTTAATTTTTTAGAAAAATCTATCGTAAAAAATTTGTCAATTATACAAAAAAAATTTGTCAATTTGAGCGCGCGTTTGAACTATTTTCAACAATAAATATCTCGGATTCCAGACGGTGAAGCCTCCTAAAATTTTGTAGAGTTTTTTATAACATAGAAGAAACTTTGTTTAATTTTTTTAGAAAAATGTATCGTAAAAAATTTTTTAATTATACAAAAAAAATTTGTCAATTTGAGCGCGTTTTTGAACTATTTTCAACAATAAATATCTCGAATTCCAGACGGTGAAGTGTCCTAAAATTTTGTAGAGAGTTTTTTATAACAGAAGAAATTTTGTTTAATTTTTTAGAAAAATCTATCGTAAAAAATTTGTTAATTGCACACAGGGATGTGCAGAACTCGATACTTTTCTGAGAAATGATAATTTTTCAATGGGTGATACTAATTTCATCAATGAAGCAATAAAGATTATCAATTGAAAAATTATCATTTCTCAGAAAAGTATCGAGCTCTGCCCATCCCAGATTATACACCAAATTTATCTATTATTTCTGACTTTGAATAACCTCAAATTTAAAATATGTTGTTCTTTAATAAATTTGCAACAATTTTTCTTCATAAATTTAATCTCTTTCTTCTTTAATTTAAACTTTTGGATTTGACTGTCTCAGACCATCTACTCTAATGAAAGCTGGAGCCTTTCACCTTTATTAGACAAAACGATTCAACCGCGAGTTTATTATCGTCTCGATATATACAAACATTGTATTTATTCTTGAAAACCACTTTGTGGAACTTTTCATCACGATTGTCTGATATTGACGTAACGGTATGATAAATAGCAGAAATTCTAGAAACTGAACGAATTGAAATGCTTAAATAATGAAAATATATATCATGTTTCGTATTTATCATATTAAGCATTGCTTTCGTCGATGGTATCAGTGCACGTTTATATTTGAGAGAATATATATTCGTTCTTTATGAAAACGCGAAAGGAGAATGATTAATAGTTAATCACCATTCCGTTGCATAACTGAATTATTAATCTCGTAGGATAATATTTATTTATCGGGATATTATGTGGAAAGGACGAGACGAGGTACCTGTCTCCCTTTTCATGGCTTCGTTGGTTAACACAACGAATTGACCCCGGTGCGTTGTTGCATCCGGTCCTGGCTGATACTCGCTTCCGCATCGATAATACGAAGAATTATTATAACCACTGACGAATAAACTTTCAATATAGGGATGACGAAATTGGGCAACCAATTGACGTGCGGAGAGCTCGCAATAAATTACACCAGGCCGAGTTCACGCTAAATGAGAACATCCGCGCAAATGAAAAGCTACTAACTACTCGTCACTCTTTACCCTCTCGCATCCCATGGAATTCTCGAATTATAGATTCATTTTAATCCGGAGTTAGAACTCTCAGTAGTATTGGTTGAAAAAAAATACTTTTTTACCTTTTTTTATATTTAATTTAATTTTTTTTTTCATTAGATGTATTCTTCTAAAATTCAATTTATTTAATCTAATCTAAGGTCTAAAAATAGTTATACTTATTCGATGAAAAATAGAATGGTTTTTTCTTTCAATTTTGTAATTTAGATAAGAATGCTTTTGTCTTGAAGCTTGCCAAGTCTATTGTCTTAACGCTCTCAAATGATGATATCAGCGTGGAAATTTCTCCTATATAGCTCGACTTCTGATCCAAGATCCATTTTCACAATGTGCACGTTTCTCTTTTATTATCCCCGGATGAAAAATCTTAGTTTCGCTATTAAATCTTTTCGTTAGGCTAATCTTAATTATTATCTGCGAATAATACAAGAGGCCATGTTCTGGTTCTATTTTATTCCATTTGGAGCATTGCTAAATTAAATTTCGAGTATAAAATAAGGGTCGAGAGTTTTTGTTAAGAATTTCCATAAACTTCCTTTGACATCATATACAAACGGGCATTAAATTTTATGAGATTTCACCAAAATTGAAAATTTTAATGAAAATTCTTCGGCTCTTTCCAAGAAGACAAATTCTGCTGAAAATCATGAACGATATGAGGTTCATAATACACTGAGATCGAAAATTTAATTAGAATTATCAAATCTATTTGATTGCTCGCAGTTTATAGTTACTTCAATCATTTATTTTGTCAAGATGAACAAAATTTCGTTCACAATGAATGTTGAATCTTTTATTGTTACGTCTTTTTGTATATTTTTCATTTAATTACACACCCCATGTAACAATTTTGTGGAAAATTCCATTTATTATCGTTTTCTTGAAGGGATGAGATTATTCGATCTTTCACGTTTCTACACTGCATTCAAAAAATATTAAAGATCCTCAGTTTTTCAAAATTCCAATTTTCCACCCCCTCTTCCATTTATACCAATCTCCCCCACTTCCATGACAACTACATAGTTAATTTTTGTATAGAAGTCTTTGACGAGCTGCTACACAGAATCCCCAAATAAAAATAGTAAAATATTTTATCCACAAATAATTGATTTTTACCAAAAAATAGTCACATGCAATTAAACACTTTTATGACGTAATTAATAGTAAAAAATAAATATTGCGTTCAGCAAGTGCGTTTGAGAAACAAAAAATCCGTATATTTTTCTAATTTCCAATTAAACGATCCGGTCAAGATCGGACAAGATCAAACGATCTTTTGGAATAAAAATGAAGAGATGCGTTGGGGAATCCTTGTCAGTATAATAAATCATGCAGGGAGAGAAAGTTCGTAGAAAATTAGTGAAATATTTTTTTCCTTATATTGATTTAACGTTTTGACGCTACGACCTGGAACATCAGAGTTAGCGTCACTTATTACACGGGAAATTGAATTCACTCGTCTGTAATTCCCGGTGGTCAGCCCGTTCAGTCGTAATACATCGTTCACTCTTATACTCCACCTCTTTCTATCAAGCTTGGTGTTCACGTTTCGTGTTTTCGACTAGCGTGTCCAACACGCCAAATTTCATTCTGTCTCGTTGCATCACCATTCGTGCGTGCATTCTGCTCCGACCCCATCGTTTTCTGTGATACCCGATTCGCGAATTACGCTCGACAACGCGAGCGAACGAGACAGAGACAAAAGTAAAAGAGAGAGAGAGAGAGAGAGACAGAAAAAAAAACGATGGAACCGCGCAAAAACCAAACTTCAATCACGGATGGTATATTTTTTTCGTTAACGCCACACCAATCAGTGATTCTTTTTTTCAAACTCCACCCCTGTAAATAACATGTCATCAAAATAGTTCAGACGGCAAAATAACAATATCAATCATAAAACAAAAACATAAAAGTGATAAAAGTACCTAAAATTGACAATTTTTACAATAACGTACCAAAAACCGATAAAATCTATATATACGAATGAAACGAAGGGTGACTATTTTCCTCTTTGGTTCTCGTAGATATTTTTATAAAAGTGTGTTATTTTTTTTTGTTTATTCTTGGAATGATGCACATGTGATTGAAAATTTTTTTATCTTAAATAAATATTAAATTTATTTAGAAGAGAAAACATGAAAAATGAATTGTTCTTTTTTATGGAAAAGTAGTATTTATAAAAAGATACAAGTTTACGAATTTTTCAAAGCACTATCAATAATCATACATTATAAAAAATAAATATTGACATTTTAACATTTTATTAATCTTCTCATGCCTGCATCGTTGTAAAGGTCGATTTTTTTCATTTTCGTACAACCCTGATTTTCAAAACATAATCATGTCATGGACATGATAATGTTTACGAAGACACAAACTGTTTTCACTAAAATAATTTTTTTTCAACTGGATGTCAGATTATTTTTTCAAAAATCATTTCTTTAAAAATTTATTTATTTTTTAATGACTTTTATATAGAGTAAAAGTTGTATGAGATAAAAATCATTATAGATCAAAACATTAAGAAAATTAATTTTAAATAATTAAAATTTGTTAATTTGCAAAATTTACGCGAATTTAAAAGAAAGTGGCTTTTTTTCTCAGAGAGTTCAATTTGTGGGCATCAATGACTTGGATTTTGGTTCGGCAATGTTCTCGCAGAGTATCCTCCTCCTTATGTAAAATTCATTACAGATAGAAACATTTAGGCAAAATAATTTTAAATAATTAAATTAATTAAAATTTTTTAATTTGCAAAATTTATGCAAATTTAAAAGAAAGTAGCTTTTTCCTCAGACAGTTCAATTTGTGGTCATCAATAACTCGAATTTTGATTCGAAAATGTTCTCGCAGAGTATCCTCATTCTTATTTCGTTCATGATGGCAGTCTCGAAATTTCGCTTGGAGCGTATACTCGTGCCCTGTATTTCCAAAAGCGCAGGCAAATGTACGAAAAAAACATAAACAAAGAGTAGCAATATGAGGGGAAAATTCCAATAAAACACTATAGAAGCAGTGTAGAAAAGTTCAATATTGTATTGATCAAATATTTTGTAGCAATCTTTGAGGGGCAATTTTATCGTACCTCGTCATAAGACTGTATGGAGAGAATATCGATTTTATACTTGATACAACTGAGTCTTGAGCGCATTTTTCCATAAAAAAATAGCTGATTTATATAACCGCTCATATTCAGACGCTACAGCGAAACGATTTTTCTATTATGCAATTCTTCCACACTGTATCTGAATGGGAAGAATTTCTGTATTTTTTTTTCTTTATGTAAACAGAAATCTGTAACATATCTCTTTATCTCTCATGACTTCATACTATATTGTTAGATCACAGTGAAATAAGTAATGAAAACTTTTGTTCATGTGCATGAGTATATATTATATTATATAAAATGATAAAAAAAACTAATTTATTTTGCAGAGACTCGTTTAACACATTTAGAATGATGAAAAAATAACTGTTCACACTTCAGCCCTTAAAAAAATACTGAGTGGTTTCTGAATGTTTTTGGCATTTCCCTTTAAATAACATTAGATACTTTTATACTTAATTTTGAATTTGGTAACTATATTATGAAGTAATGTTTTTATAAAAAATGTAAATTTTAATTATTACCTAAATAATCCTTTTTTGTTACATTTGTTTTATTGAACGTGATGTAATTCTATTTTAGGTATATCTTTTTTAATTAAAAAAAAATTTGTACCGTTTTAAATTTTTTATAAATAAAACATTTTTTTGATAATTCCATTGTAAATCTTAAAAAAAATATATAAATTTTTTCATGATTTCATGTGTTGGCAAAAAAAAGTGAATAGTCAATTTTTTGAGCTATAGTTTAATATATGAACAATTCCATCTCAATTCAACGATGATTTTAGGATGACCCTTTCGATTTTTTTAAATTCACAACATTCTAAGTAAAAAAAAAAAATTTTTGATACCAGAGACCGGTGATGGAATTTAAATAACTTCATATCGAAAAAAATTTCCATAGTCATAGAGCGAAAAAAAGATCAAAATTACAAAAAAAATTAAAACATGCCTTTTTTTATATGAAGTTATTTGAATACCATCTTTGGTCTGGGCTAATGAATTTTGTTTTTTAATATAGAATTTTATGAATTAAAAAAAAAGTCGAAGACGTTCCATTGAAAAAAATCCTATTTTTGAGCTCAAAGTGGCCAAAAAGATGTTAAAAAACATTTGTTCTCAATTCTTAATTTTTGTTCCAAAAAGAAAAAGAAATACAATATTCATCGGAGGGTATAAAAGACAATATTGAATAAAAGTCAACGTTTGGAATCAATAACCTGCTTTTGTAAACAATCCTGATCATTTTTCAAGAAATGTCTCGAAGAAAAAATTTAATATTGACGGAGAATCGAATAAAGATAAGGAGCTTCCGCTTTAGTCCCTATATTTTTATATAATATACATATGCCTTCTGGGTATTAAAATATCAATATACAACATGTATATATGCAATGCATATACATGGAGACCGTTGGGAATTTAGCTGTGAGGGATTCTGCGAATTTTTTTGGCAATATAAATTCCCGAATGAAATTCCCGGTTCTTCCATGTGCCCGGTACCACATCCTCGCGTGTAAAAGAGATTTATCGCAGTTGGCACCGGTGTGAATATACAGGGAGCTGCGACACGATGATGCTTTCGCGAAACAACTGCCTCTACTAAAAATGCCTAGACCATACAGAAAAGATTTATCGTATCCACATTCTAATTCATACAATGCCGTTGCCATTTCGTCTTCCCGCGAAATCTTACGGGAAAACCGTAAACGTTGGGATACCAAAGATTTCGCGTGTTTCGAGAGCTTTTTCAAAAATCTCAATTATATGTATTTATTTATTTTAAAAAAATACAGATTTTTTTAAATTCACTTTTCATAAAGTTTTGGTTATTTTCCGAAAACCTCATACGATGGTATACCAGAAATTTTGCATAGTTCGAGCTTATTATTTTTAAAAAATTCGAATTATATTTGTTTATTTTAGAAAAATAAATTTTTTTTTAAATTCACTTTTCATAAAGTTGGTTATTATCTGCCGAAGCCGTAAAAAACGGGATACTATAGAGATTTTGCGTTTTTCGAGGTTTTTAAAAAATTTCTTGTATTTATTTGTATTTTGTATTTATTTGTAGTATTTATTGTATTTATTGTATTTATATATTTATTTATTTATTTATTTTATTTATTGTATTGTATTATTTATTGTATTATTTATTGTAGTATTTATTTATTTGTATTTATTTGTATTTCAAAAAAATTAATATTTTTTAAATTCACTTTTCATAAAGTTGGTTACGATCTGAGCCATGAATAACACGTTCAGCGGATTGAAAAAAAAATACGATTTTTTGACACCTGCACATTTTTTAACGAATCATAAATATTGTTGTTGTATGACAAATTACACTACATCTGTGTCAAATATTATGAGAAACATATGAACACGAATCTCTACTTAATTTTACAAATATTTAAATGTCCTACTTTAGAAATACATATTTAACGTAATCATTTTATCTGACAAGAATCTTTAGGAATCACCCATCATGAAATTCATTTGAAAATTTTGAAATAAGGAAAGAGATGCGTGTATGATAAGAATGGTGATACCGAAATGTTTTTCGGTAATGAATTACCTTGTAAGACTTGACACGTCTTACCCTGACACTTTCTACTAGGCTACTAAATCCAAATTCAGTCGAAAATCCTATTTCATTCTAAGCATGACAGTTCTACTTATAAATGAGGAACATAATGATAAAGCAACATTTATTTTTTAGAAATTTTTATTTTTTATGATTATAATTGTCATGTTTTATTGTTAAATAAAAAAGAATCATTATGTTTTATTTTACAATGAAAGAATTCAGATCATAAATAAAAATAAATAGTTGCTCTATAATATAATGATATTTTATAACTCATATATTGAGTATAGTAGACATGCTATAAAGTAATGTGAATTTTAAATTTTAATTTTGAAGGGAAGAGCAGCGGAAAAAAGGAAATGCTCTCACCTTAGAATTCACATACCGCACTAATATTTGATTATATTTAAATTGCATTTACTTAATTAATTGGATGAGCGTTGGAAAATGGAAGTGGTACATACTTTCTGTATTCACGAGAATAAATGCATGTGATTCCGAGATAAAACCGTTGGAGAAATCAAAGTCCTGGGAGAAATATATTAAATGAGAATGAGATGGGAAATGGTCGAGAGTACGATAAAGTGGAGGAACAAAAAAGTGGTTCGAGAAAGGATAATTTGAACAGCGGGAAGAAGAAGAGGGGGAAGGGGGCTTGAAATCACGGAAAATGATTGCTTGATTTTTCAAATGGGCCTGTGGGACAATGGACGGGGTAATTGTCTATCGGACAAAAAGAAGTAAGCAGCGAAGATATTTAAATGGAAAAGTGCCGGGAACGATATTTGTTCGCCCGAACAGAATTCCGAGGACTCTCGTGACTTCGCGAAATAAGAAAAAAAAACGGATATCAATTTTTACGGCTCACAAAACACTCGAAAAGAGTTTAATGCGTATACGATGACTTTTTGCTATTCAGAAATGTGTCAATAATTCGTGTATATTCACATCTGTGTAACATTAAAAAGTAAAAAATAAGTCTTAAAAAATACCAAATTTTTAAAGTTATTTAAATTTAAAAAAGTATTTATTTAAATGACGATGACTTTTTGATATTCAGAAATGCGTCACTAAAATTCGTGTGTATTCAGATCTGTGTAACATTAAAAAATAAGAAATAAGTCTGTTAAAAAAAAATAAAAAATTTGTAAAGTTATTTAAATTAAAAAAAGTATTTAATCAAATAAATGTTATTTGCAAAGCATTTTTATGTCTATAGAATTAAATTACATGCATTTTTTAAACAATTACACGCACCCAAATAAAATGAACCCAACAATGAGTTCAATAACTAAATACTTTATATAAAGTATTCTTTCAACGAAATCGACGGTTATTTTAGAACTATCACGTACCTTTTAACGAATTAAATTTGATGTAATAAAATATACTTAATATGTTTATACGTGTATTGATGAAGTTGAATAGTAGTTTATTTTAATTCAATTCTATTCATTTATTTAAGCTTCTTTTTACAGGATGCCAAATTAATTCAAATAAATTCGTTCACTATAATATATACTTTTATACTTTTAAATTACTTTGAACGAGTTATATATACCATTGACTGTATTTATTTTATTCAACAAAAATTTTCTTCGCTAAATCTTAAAGACGCATGAGCAATATTTGTAAAAAATATTAGAATTGAATAAATTTTTGGTTTGTCGTTTCTAAGTATATGAGAAAATTTCGAACCAAATTAAAAATCATTTTACTGAAAAATTCATGAGTTATCAATCACAAAAGTTGCTGAGATTTACCATATTGCTTCTCAGATGGAAAATTGATCTTAAAAATATGATATTTTAGTCAAATTTTTTTAAATGTAAAAAGTAGTAGTATACTCTTTTCCATAACTAGTAATTTCACAATGTTTCATAACAACTTTTAATTAAATTATTTGAATAATAAAAAATGTTCAAATTATTGATAAAATATGTTGAATTTGTCAATACATTCAAAGTAAGATACAAAAAATAAACATGTTACGAATCAAACGTCAAGAGTTAACCTTTTGCCAAGACTTTCTGGCCCATACATCCTCGAGAGGTTCCAATTCAATGAAAAATTTTATTTCCGCTCGACTTTTCACAACGAAACGAAAACGGGGAGCACGCAGCAGACCGGGAATTATTGAATGGTCCGGGTCCAACGTACATGCAAATGTTTCCAATAATTTTACAGCTGAACCGTGATCGACGCAGTGAGAAAGTTTTCTCGAAAAGATCATTGCGAAATTTGGTACAAGGAAGGAAGAATGAAAACCCATTTTAAAAAAATATTCCTAAGGGATTCCTCATCGTGAACGTTCATCTCGTGAGACAGAGATGAACTTTTTGGTATGAACAAATGATGTACTTACGAAAAGTTGATCGAGGATATACCTAAATTGTTCACGAAATGTTCACTAAACATTCGTTTTTACGAATTCATCCAAGGCTCATCATTTGCCCATAAAGTGTTCATGGAACAAATAAACTTTTTTATATAAATTTAAATAAATGCAATATGAAAGAAAACAATTTTTTTTAATTATTACGATTTTTATTCATTTATAAATCAATATTTACAATACCAATATAATGTTTGCACTGATAAACTTTGAAATAAAATATAAAGAAAAAATGAATATAAAAAATCAAAAAAATTGCACCGATCCACTACACTGCACTACACCGTAATACACTCCCGATGCTTTTTCTCACTGATTTTATATTTTTTAAAGTTTTGACTTATATATATTCACGAAAAAAAGGTAATTTTTTTCGCGATGTCAACCTCATGACTGTCAATCGATAACTAAAAATTTTTCTATATAGTTTTCATCTTTTTTTACTATTTGAATGCCTTCACAGTATAGGAGAGATACATTCAGTTATCGATTGATAGGCATGAGGTTCAAATCGCGAAAAAAAATTCTCTTTTTTCATGAAGATATTTAATTCAAAATTGTAAAAAATATAAAATCACTAAGAAAAAGGATCGCGGATGAATTATAGTGTAGTGTAATGGATCGATGCATTTAATTTTTTATTTTTTATATTCATATCTTTTCTTTATATTTTATTTCAAAGTTTATCAATGCAGACATTACATTTTTATTGTAAATATTGATTTATAAATGAACAAAAATCGTAATAATTTGAAAAAATTTTGTTTTCTGTCATACTACATTTCTTTAAATTTATATTAAAAAAATTCATTTGCTCCATGAACACTTTATGGGCAAATGATGAATCTTATAGGTGAATTCATAAAAACGAATGTTTAGTGAACATTTTGTGAACAATTTAAGTAGGTAATTTTAATTCCCTCGATCAATTTTTCATAAGTTCATCATTTGTTCATACCAAAGTTCATCTCTCTGTCTCACGAGATGAACTTTCACGAGGAGGAATTCATCATGAACAATTTTTTTTTTTTATACACGGTAACGGAACAACAAACTCATCGGATGGTAAAACGCACGAGAACCGCAACGTTTTCGATTATACGTACGTCGCCGTTGGTCTTCGGCATGGCTGATTCGCTATCACGAAATTTCGTGTCTGCCAACTTAGATTGCTGGCGAACCTCCGAGACAAAAGTAACTCCAGCTCCGGGAACTTATCTGCGTCGAGTGTAAACCGAGTCGTGATCGAGCAAAGATTTCGAGCTGTATAAACGAGCGCGTAATAATGCAGAAACGTGGAAGAAAGTCGGAAAATAGAGAAGTTCACCGAATAATGGAGCTCACCCATGTTAAAACGAAAAAGGCTTGACTTGAGTTATAGCGAGAGAGGGAGACGCCCGAGATTGAGGGCGAAAGGAAAATTGCGATCCTGAAACTGAAAACGAGCGCCCGGGACGGCCAAGAAACTCGCTCGGATCAGAGAAAAAGGGCCCCTGCGCGCGTCATTTTCACTATTTCTTTTCTTCCTGATGCTCCTTTTTTTTCTCCACTTTCTCTTTTTATCCCTTAAATTCACTCATTAATGGAAATTCGAATTCAATTTAATTGCATTCGCCCGCGCCTTGTTAACCGAATCTTTTGTACCTCAAATTAAAATCGCCCGGGCGTGCATTATTTTCTTCCTTCAAAGAAGTACATTTCGGAATACGAAGAACTTGAGATGCTCGTTCATTTCGTCAGTATGAACTGCAATGTCCATAAAAGACTGCTGAAATGGCTACGCACAGAGGGTGGAGAGAAAAAAATTAACCAATTCGAAAATCTACAAAACTCTGTTTCAATAACGAGTCATTTCTTCACCCAAAGAGAATTTGCCAGTAAGAACTGCAATGTCCATAAAAGTCTCCCGAAATGGCTACGCACAGAATGTGGAGAAAAAAAAATCAATGAATTCGAAAAGCTACAAAACTGTTTCAATAATCATTTATTCACCCAAATAAAATTTTATATGAAAAATTATAGTTTTTACTCTGTTTTAAAAAACGAGCAGCAACGCGGCCGCTTTTTCCGTTTCAGCATGTTTGAATAGATGTTTTGCAATTCTTCTAAGCGTATACTCCCTACAATATCGTATAATGCGCTCTATAAATTAATTATGAACTTCATGTCTTTTTAAAAATAGAATATTTTATCGCAAAATTTCCTGCAGATAACAAAAATATTACTTATACGGAGCGCACTCCAAGAATTCATATTGAAAAATTTATAAAAATGATCAAAAAGTCAATTTTTTGGCTCATTTAATATGAATTCTTGAATTTCGCCCCGAATAATTATCATTTTCGTTATCTACGAGAAATTTCTAATCGAATAAGCTCTTAAAATCGAAAAAAGAAATTTTCAAAAAATTTGGTGGGTCACACTGGGTCACGTGGACCCATGAAAATTTCAATTAGCGATATCTTTTCTTTCT
>JAPYYW010002089.1:0-23307 GCA_030522545.1 Cremastinae sp. A BG-2022a | reverse complement strand
AACGAATGTGGAAAATGGGGATGGAGGGAGAAGCGCAATCGTTGAAAAATTAATCGGTAATCTGATGAGAAGTAAGCTCTGCGTTCGAGTGAATGTGAACAAAACCCTTGATGACATCGTGGATCCAGGAGCATTCAAAGTCACTGACAGTTCGTACACCATCAGTGCTACTGAAACATTTTTTGTTCTCATCCACGACACAGCTGATAACTCATCGACACAAAAAACACTCGTTGACGCTGCAGCTAAAATGTCAAAGTTCCAGCATCGTCCAAAATTCTTACTCGTATCAAAAGTTTTATCACCGAGCGAAAATCTTACAGCGCTGCTGTCTTACGCTTGGTCCCAAAAAATTGAGCAAGAACTAGTGGGGATGCGGATGTGGAAACGACTCGACAACGCGACGCCGATTGTTCATCAATTCAACCCGTTCAAAAGAGAATATAGGAAAATGAAATGGCCACGAAACGTGGACGATCTATTTCCTAACAAGTTAACAGACTTGCAAAAGCATAAACTGAATGTGGCGGAATTGAATGATAAACTTAGCTCGTTGTCAATAGCGCAGAATGGCTTTGAATCAATGATATTTGCGATAATGATGAAAATGAATGCTTCACCAACATACGGAATGTTCAAAATACCTGATGGCACTACTTCAAGTGAGGATCATTTTGATTGGATAATGAAAAATGCAATAGACATTAGTAACGAAGCCATAGGTCCGTTTACTTCTCATCGCAATGTCACCTTGCGTACAACAACTGTGGCTTTCGACTCATACTGTGCATTAGTCCCAGTGATCTATCAAGTAAACACATCGATTGACATGAACATGATTGCTGCCATTTTCTTATCCATTATTATTATTTTAATATACCTGTTTATCGCAAGGGTATTTAGATTCAATAAGCCTTCATGGACAATTTTTTATATAACTCGCCTCTTTTTCGGAATTTCAGTACCGATACCAACTAAATCAAATCAGCGAATCATTTTTATTAGCTTAATAATAATATGTGTATTATATTCTAGCGATATTTACACGATTATAACTAACGCGACTCTAAAAGTTATCTCAGAAACACCGTTCAACTCTTTTGAAGATCTTGACAATTCAGGCCTGACTCCAGTAGTTCATAGTCTATCATTCGATAAAATATTCAGTGATGATTCAAAAGCTTTGTTGAGCTTGAAGAATAAAGCTGTGACGTATGCATCAAGCGGTTTCGTCAATGAAGTAGATTGCATATGGACCCTTATAAAGTATAAAAATGTCTCCTGCTTCATGTCGAGCAAGTTATTAAATCAAATGAAAAGTTTGGCAATGACAGAGGGCGAAAAAGTGAAAATGGCTGAACCATGTTTCTTCGTAGAGCCAAGAAGTTACATTGTAAGTCACGGATCGCCATACCGATGGGTCTTTGATCAACTGATCCTTAGATTTCAGAGTTCCGGAATTGAAGGCTCAATGAATCATTTGTGCCTTTGGAATGTTTGTGATAATACCTACTATTTACACGGTTTGGAGTATTATTTAACATTTATGAAAAAGAAAAAACCGTTAATTTCTCCTCTGACTAAATATTTTATGAAAATTTTGATTGTCGGGTGGACACTTTCAACTGTAGCTTTTGTCGGTGAAATATTACGATATCACTTGAAGGGTGCGTCTCTGTTTCGATTTCGTAGAAATAAAGAACCTAGAAAATAATATTTTTGGGGCTGTTGAATAAAATTTTCACGGTTTTATCAACATAATCCTTTTGATCGAATATAAAGATTATTATTTAAGTTTAATAATCTTGATATAGATGGTATATAGATGGTAAAAATAGTATATAGATGGTAAATGGTAAATTGATGGTAAACAATTAAAACATGTAATTTGCTTTATCAAACGTGTGTTTTATTATAGCGAGTTATTTGTGAATGATATTTTGCATCTAAGTTTTTACCTGGGAATCCACATACAAATTTTTATTACGTATCAAAGTATTTGAAGATTCGCATAACTGGAATGGGCATGATAATATTCATATGCTAATAAATAGAACGGGATAAAATTTAAATAATTTATGCTATGCATTTATGATACACGTAAATCCATTATTTATTTATTGTCACAGAGAAGAGCAACGCCTCTTAAAGTCCAAAAATCTGGTGGTTTCATTGTTTGTAGCCAGAGCGAAGTTATGAGAAACACGTACGTTCTTTTTGGTTTCTTATAAACCGGACACTTGACGATAAGAAAAATATTTTTTTTATCATTACATAATATTCATAATTTATATTTGAAGAAGTCAATATTTTTTCTTTTTTATCTTACCACGTATAATTTGGCACTTTTTTCCGGGGCATTGTACAGTGCGAATATGTGAATAACGGGCATCATAACGAAGAGTATTTTATTGAAAGATTCGCGCAGTCTGTTCGTTTTTTTATCCCAGCCAGCTCCTTCCAGGTAGAGACCGAAAACGTAGACACCCTCCTAATATTATAACAGTGTTTAAAAAAAAAATTTATTTCATGAATACCAAAAATGTAATTGTAGTGTAATAAAAACAAATATAAATGATATTCCATGGATATTTAATTTCTCACATTTGGCGGAACTTTTATTTCCTCTCCAGAGAAACGAGTCACTTCGTTAAAGAGAGTGACGTTATCCAACGCCCAACCCTTGTTGATTCTCGTCACTTCTTGCTTCATGGCAGTCAAAAATCCTTTTCGAAATTCCATCATCAATATTCGCATAATATTTATCAAATAATAATAAATATATTAATAATTGCGAGTCACGATCAATACCCTGAGGATTGAAAAATCCTGTCATCCAAAAGCTAGCAGGTCTGCCAACGAAAATCCAATTGTAAAATTGGCTATTTCTCTCGAGCAATTCGGTGAACCAGAAGCCCAATGTAGAGGATTCCCAAGAACGTGCTCTCCACATTTGTGGAACTCGAGCATCGTAAATATTGTCCAAGGCATCTCGCAATTGCTGTGGAGAAGTTTTCAGACGAAAAAAAAAGTTATTTTCTGGTTTAGTTGGAAATCTAAATAATCAATATACTATGAATGTCACCATAAGTGTAAGTCGTTTTTAAAAAGTAAAAAATAAAAAAAATAGATACGATTTCAGATAAAAAATGTAAAGAACAAATGAAAAATGAAACAATAATTTATTTAATAATAAAACTTGCTTCGTTTAAAATGATAACTCCTTCGATGGCTGATAACAAGTCTTTCAGCATGGCATCAACCATTTGAAGAATCACTTGCATACGATCGATCTCCTGCTTCAAGAATGTGTTCATTGGTGTCGTAGGGTCCATTATTCGTAATCTAAAAAATGATTATTTATAATTAACGCTTCGTGGTCACGTAATTTTCACATAATTTTGTCTCGCAGATTTTTCAATGGATTTTAGTGCGTCCTAATTTAATTTTTTTTAGGGAGGTTGTAAAGATTTCGCCTTGTTTTCGTTATCAAAAAATCAATAATGGAAAATTTCGCTGATATGGGATTGCTGACGAATTGAATTATTAAATGATAATTTTTTTTCATACCTATCTTTAACCTCGAATGGATTGTACGGTGGTGGTAATTTCGCGAGCATTTCCTTCGTCTGTCGAACAACGACGCTCTCGCGAGACTCGCCGGCAGCCTCGACGCCAACTTCCTTCGGCTGGACCGATATTATCGTGTCCAGAATATCAACAGCCGTATTGCTCTGATATCTGAAATATCATAAAATTTAAATTTTCACAAGTTCAAAAGTAAAGTGAGATAAATTGCAGAAATGTGCAAATGATTAAATTGAGACAGAAGCTCAATTTTAAAATATTTATGTTAACTTACGTAATGTCGGCGTTTGAATGGAGTCCATATGCCTGGGGTGGATCGATTGGAGCCATGGCTTCGATGGCTCGCAAATAATCGCCTACTTGTTTAAAATTAAGAACCGCGTAACCCCGATAAAATGAAAATTCCTCGGCAAATAGAGCTTCCGAAAACCACACTTTCGCGAAGGTATTCAACAGCCGTTTGTCATAATCGTCGGTGACTCGACCACCGTACTGCACTTCGCCGATCATGTAACTAAAATAAATATCGATAAAATATTCAATAATGTACCTAAAAGGTACAAATTATTATCCAGACTGAACATTCCAGATATAAAAAATAACATTAATGGATCTTAATTATTTATTAATTAATTGTTAATTGACGTTAATATGTTAATTAATATGTTAATTAAATAATTATTTTATGGATTTATTATTATTTGGTTCAGTAAGATAATGCAACTGCTAAAATCTCATTAAAAATATTTATCGACTTCATCATTTATTTATCAGATTAGAATATTGATGAAATTTTATTCAATAAAAATTTCCATTACGGTTTTTAATTCAATATCCGAATGGATGACTAAAAATAATAATTACCGAATTGTTGACCAACTTATTCCCCGTTTGGGATCGTAATCGTTGAGATGATTGTTGATGAATATACACGAGGCAAGCCAATCCGCGGAATTAAATTCGTAAGGAATGTTCCATCCCAGCGGACCAAATTTTCGACGTTCCTGGACAACTGTGTGGAGAAACGACACCGTATAGATCAGGGGAATGTATTGAATCGCGTCGCACTGGTCGAGCATTTCTTGATTCATTCCACTGTAAGTCGCGAACAATCCGGCTCGAACTCCTAACCATTTTTTTTTAATACATTAAAATTACTTGTGAAAATTTTTTTCATTTTTGAAAATAACAATATTTTTTTAAATTATAAATATTTAGAAAAAAATCAACAAAAAACCATAAATGTTTTAAAATAATTTTCCATCTTGTATTTTTCGATCGAATGAAAAATATCACCTTGGGGCGGTTCGTACGTGAATTTTATTGCCATCTGCAATAGGGAAATTGGAAAATTATTGTGGGGCTCGGTCGTAATCCAAACTCGGAAATCAGGATGGACAGAATCCATGGTCTGGATGAATTGCACCAATTCGCTCATATATTCAAGACCCAGATGACAGTTTTGGCAGAGAGCCCAAAAGCCCTGAAAAATATGAAAATTATCATAAAGGAGTCACAACAACAATTTTTAAAAAGATTACGTTGAAATGAACTTTATAAAGTGTGATTTTTAAAGATTTTTGCAAAATTAAGCGAATGGCGTTGGAATTACTTTAATACATGCATTTTTTAAAAAGTTATGACGCCTTGAAGATTTTTGAAAAAATGGAAAGGGGTGTACCTTAAAAAAATGGCAAAATTTTTCGAATTTTTTTATTTCGATTTTAAGACGTTATTCGATCGAAAATTTCCTGTAGATAACGAAAATTCTACTTATTCGAGACAGAATTCAAGAATTCATATTGAAAAATTCAAAAAATGATCCAAAAATCAATTTTTTGGCTTAATTCGTTGACAAATTCACTGTCACTTGATGAAATCAACTTTATTAGGAGTGATTTTTAAAGATTTTTGAAAAATGAAGAGAATGGCGCTAGAATTATGTTAATATACATATTTTAAAATTTATCACGTCTTGATGATAATTATTTGTCAAATATATTTTCAAATGTTTCGTTTTCGCTGCAATTTCGAAATAAAAAGTCTACACAAACATTGTTCTGTTAAAATGCAATGTCTAGTAAAAATTTCAAGTGAATCCGTCGTCGATAGGTCGATTTTTACAGAACTTCATACTCTGCATTGTCATCTGGTCACGATGAGTTAAAATAAAGTAAATAAAAACTGTCTCTATGACAAATTTCATTCAAATTCATGCAAACGTTTTTGCGTGATTGAGTAAAAAACATCCAAAAGATAAGATAAAAACATGAAAAAATATTCTGACGAATGACCTCGGTCTTTGCACTCGCTAACAACTTCCTGGCGTGAACCTCTTGTCCCTGTCCCATGGATATACTCTTACAAATAATTTCCATTTTTTTAGCTAGCTGCTCGATGCTTGGCGTGGGATCGGAGCCCATGCTCAAAAAGCAAATGAGCGGGGTATTCGGCCTGGATTCCGTGTGGATAACATCGAGCAGAGTTATCACTGGCTCCGCATATTTCGGACCGAGGGAACTGCTGATGTATTTACGAGATTGAGACAAAGTTCTGTCCATGCACCACGCTCTGACATGAAAACGAGAATGAATTTTTCTAAAAACTTATTTTTAAGCCACCACAACAGTTCGCAAAATATTTTTATCAATTATTTAAATTAATGTTTCATTCGTTATATTTATATTATAATTAACCTGATTAACAGCAATCGATGAAAGGTGTCCAAAGTGTTGTAACCGTCCGGAATAATTTCTTCTTCCGGTGCGTCCTTATCGAACCAGGACTTCCAATTTTTTTCGGAGGCCTTTATCTGGCCAGGAATGTACTGGAACTGAATAAGTGCGGAAAGGGCAATGAGATTGAGCCAAGTCGCGTCCGTGATCCACTTGAAAGGCTTCTGCTCGACCGCGTTCAAATTCAACGAAGCTCCGCCCTTTATGAAGTACAGAAAGTCCTCGTAACTTATCGCTCCTTTTTGCAGATCTATCTTCAACGTCATCAGCAAGATAAACATGTACTTGTGCATCGCGTACAAGCCTCGGGCCTTGTACTTGAAAATTTCATACGTCAAATACTCGATTATGAATCGAATTCTTTTTTGATTCACTGGACTCTTCTCCGATCTGAAACAATTTTCTTCTCATTTTTAAATCATTTTCTAAAGTAATTTTCAAAGAATTGGACCAATTTTATTTTAAATATTTTACCAAATTGGTTGTAAATCATTCAGAAAATAGTTTTTGACTTATTTAAAAATATATTTCAAAGCTATAGTTTAGAATGCAGTACGTTTTTTTTAAATTACCGAGCCATAGAAATGTCGAACCGCTCTAAAAATTGTGCGAGCGAAGTTTGGTACATGCAATTGACGAGTGCCATGTCGGAAACCAAAAAGTACAGAACGCTGCCTCGGATCGCTACAGGACGAAATTCCTCGCGAGCTGTATTTATTTTGGCTTCGGTGTCTCTGGCTATGCTTAATTTTTCATTAACTTCGATTGCTGTCTGCCTCGTCGTGTTCAAGACAGCCATCAACTCCACGTCCTCGATTAGGGCTCCCTGAATATTGAGGAAAAAATTATATAGAAAAAAAAATTATTATTTAAACGATGAATGTTTCGATAAATTAGACGAATTATTCGTTACCTGAGCTGTCGTAAGTTTCTGAAGCAAATTCGATTCTAATTCCTTGATTTTTCTTTTATTAACCGTCACGTCGGTCATCAGTTGAGTCCTCTCGGTCTCGAGGTCATTTTTTTCAGTCAGTATCACACGACCGAGTAATTGATCTTGCAGTCCTGAAAAATAAAATGAATTTTTTTTAAATTTATTAAACGACCCCAAAAAAATTAATGGATAGAAAATTTTCATTTATTTTTTTCCGCTGTTTTTCACAATCCAAATGAAATGATTTAATCATTGACAGACCGTTCATCGTGACCGTAAAATCGATGATCGATGTACGGGCAAAAATTTCAGGCGTGTACGAGGGATTAGGCAATTTCGTAGTTATGTAGAGTCGAAAATCTTTGTTCACGTCGACCTCTTTGTCGCCCAGTTTGACCTTTTAGTTTAAAAAACATTCAATAAATAATGAAAATATAATGACAATAAAAACAATTTGAAAAATATCTCAATTTTTTCACGAATTAAATTAAATTTTTTTATGATTAAACGAAAAACATAAGATTTTACAGATTTTTTTAGAAATAAAAACCTTCAATGAAGATCCAATTTTAATGAAATTTTTCTCCAGCAAGTTATCGAGGACTGGATCCAACTCTTCGGCGATATCTTCAATCAGTACAGGACGTCCTATCGAGACACAATCTTCGATATGATTTCTGAAGTATTTGTGATTCAAAAACGTCACCTTTAAATGAGAAAAATAATTATTATAATTTTTTTTTATTTTGAAACATACATTTTGACTTAATTGAGGAAATTAACGTACTTGCAATTCAAACTCTTTTTCTTTATTTTTAATCCACAACTTTCCCTGTAATTGTGGATCGATCAGAAGAGGATATCTCGTCGCTTTTGTCACAATTATTCCATTTTGAGTCGAGAGCTCGTCATTTGGGAGGCCTTGTAAATTCCATTCACCAGTCTGCCATGCATTGATAATATTTTATTTATTTATTTAGATAAATAGATAAATTTAAATATCGCTTAACATTATATACATTAAAGAGATAATCTATTGTTATTATTAAATTAATGTTCCAAAATATAATTGGATGTAAAAATGAAACGAAATCTCACAGTCGCCGTATCCGTGAGACTCTCGATAATGTTGATAGAGATGGAAACGGGTATTTTGCGAATCTGAAGAAAATCGAACCAGCGTCGTTGAAGACGAATACGGAATTCCTGATTGAACGGACCGCAATAGGAGAGAAAGCCTGTGAGAATTAATACGTCCCCGACCAAACGGTCGATCTCCGATTTGAACATGGTCAGCTGGTTCGTCCATCGAATTTTCTCCCCGGCCAAACCATCGATCATGGCCTTTGCCGTGTCCATTTTTGTCTGACAAGCTTCGAGTTGGGACACAATTATCTAAAAAAAACGATCGTATCTGTAACTTAAACATTGTTTGAAAATAGTTATAGTTAATAGTTTTTTGTAAAAATTTGGTGTTAAAATGGTGTTAATTTAACACCATTCACTCACACAATTTGGTTAACACCGCAAAATTTTTTACAGTATAAGAAATGACCCTGGATGCAAAAAAAGCAATTTCTAAAAATATTGCCTGTCTGTTGTCTGTCGGTTTGTTTGTGCATGTTCGCGCATCACGTAAAAAATATACTGAAGCAATTTTAATTTTAAACTGTACTTGTCGATCAGGCATAACGGCATCGAATTCCACTTGAACTTTTTTCAAGTCCTCCTCTTTATCCTTTAGCATAGATTCCGCTTGAGTCAGGCTACGATTCGCCATTTCATGTTTTCCTTGCTGAATCGCCAAATTCGTCTGAAAACATTTTTTTTTCATACCGTCCAAAAATGTATTCATGAAATTTCGGCAAATATTTTTATTCATTCGTTATAGTCATTATCGATTGGTTCAGTAATACAACATATTATTCATAATTTTACGAATGTATATAACAAAGTGATTAAAATTTTTCAATTAATTCTATATTTAATTAAAATATATATAATTTTAGAATAATTTATAAGTAATTTTAAAAATAAACTTTTTTCATTCATGATTCTTGATTTATACCTTGAGAGGAAGAACGTCTTTGTTTATGGCGTAGAAGGCAACCATCGCGATTGTCCACTGTATCAGTCCGGCGACATTGCCGCAGGCTTGCTTTGCCGATGCATAATTATAAAGCGGATAACTTAAGTACGGTCGCATCAGATCCACCGTTTCTCCGTTTATATTGTCTTTTTGGAAATTTTGTAAATTGTGAAGAAATCGAGTATCGGCCATTACCTATGAACAATTTTTCTTAACGTGATACTTTACATTGAACAAATTTTAATTTTATCAGTTCTCCAAAAAGGGATTCAATTATATAAATCTTTTTTAGAATTCTCAAGTTATTGCCTGATTTAACTACTGTGTCTAATTATTTTTCTTTTTTATGCTATATGAATATCGTTTTACTTCGTGAAAAGTGATTTAGTACTTTTAAAGCTTCGGACCAAGATGGCATCAAAAATTCTTTCTCCAGGTCTGGCTTAACCGAATCTAGTTTCTTGCCGAACAAAATCAATACGCAATCCATGATCAGGGTAATCAGATACGGTGGCTTTCCGAGCTTTCTCACCGTGGCAATATCCGTAGATTTGATCGTCTGAAAAAATTGTATCGAAATTATATCGAAAAATTGTATTAATTTGTTTATTCAATTTCGAATAGTGCAATTCATAAAATTGAATAAGTAACCAGCAGCGCCGCTTCTGCTTCAAGCAAGGCCGGCTCGGCGACTTTCAATTTCTCCTCGGCGAAGCTTTTCTCCTTCGATATTATTTTCAGTAAACTCTCAGCCTCGTCTTTCGATTTTTGCACAGTTTCCATCACTCCTTCCGCTTCTTTTTTCTTCTCATTCACCGTTGCGACGATCTTTTGTGTGAATAAATAATAAGTAAAAAATACAACACCGTTGAATTTATTTTATTATAAAATTAAAAAAATATACATACAAATATTAAACATATTTAAGCGATTAAAAAAACGTAACAAAATGCATAAAAAATTACAGCTTCGACTTGAACATTCTTCACAGCAATCTCAGCTTGATTTTTTTCCAAAACTTTCCTAAGATCGTCAACCTGGGCGGCAGCGTCAACGAGCTTGCTCAGCCCGCCGCTCATTTTCGCGGCCATTATATTGATCTCGCTCAACCGATTCTTATAAATGACTTTGTAGCCATCTATAAACGTCAAGAATGATTTCAGAGTCACGTACGAAGGTCTGCGAAACCTGAAATATGAAATGTGCTTTTTTTTAAACAAACAATTTCAAAATTCCAAAAAACTAAATTGATGAACTTCAATAAATCCCTATCGACTATAACAATCCCTAAGAAATTATTTGGAGATCAAACGTTTTGTCATTATTCAATGTATTGTTATATTACATGATTTTTCGTATTTTTAATATAGCATTTTTTATAATTAAACCTGTTGTAGTAATCGGTACAAGTATCGTTGACGTCGTCATGAACTTCCCCCAAATTCAATATCAATTGGTGCTTGACGTCGCTTGTGCAAATCACATTGAAATCTTTCACGAAATATTCGCTCACGGCGCAAAGGGCATTTCTCGGTAATCTGGTGAACCAATTAATCGTGCAGCCGGAAATCAATCCCGGAAACTTCAACGACCTCGATCGAAACTTTTCTCCGACCTACTCGCAAAAATGTATATGTATACTTTGTTCTTCAAATTTTCGTATAATAACTGTATAAAATATAGTATTAACTGATAGTGAATTTTTTTGCAAAAAACTTATTATTTTAATTTTAACGTTAAATTCTATGCTATATGTCAAAAAAATGAAAATAGTGTAGTTATGATAAAATAATAATAATAATAATGGAAATGCTTACTGGAGAAAAGCACAAGACGATATGCAAATTATTTCGGGCTCTCGATATGAAGTAATCGTAAAGATTGTCCTGTGTCGGAGGCCTCTTAGGATCGTCCTTTTTCATCAAGGGCCCGACCGCAGTTAGAATTTCATCGAGCTCGTCTTTCGCGAACAAATTGGCTACCTCACCGACGCTCAGAACATTGTTTATGTATTCCAAAAAGGCCTCGTCCTTGATCTCATTATCAGTGAAAATGAATGAAATACCCTTCGTTCCTGTACCTGCGTCACGATACAATTTCCGTAGGTCGTCCATCAAACTTCCGGCATTATAACTCCTGGGGAATTTATTTTTATTTTTATTATTTTATTCATTAAAATTTATTTCTTACTATTTAGTTACTACTATTTATTATTTTTATTTTTTTACACAATGAAAAAAGTACACTGTATATTTTTTTAAAATAATGAGCAGCAACGCGACAGCTTTTTCCTTTTTGTCATGTTTTAATTGATATATTTTTTTTCGATTTTCATCTGTATAGGGTTATAAAAAAGAACCTGGTCAAAACTATTTGGAAAAAATTGTATCCGGCGATGAAAGAGGCCAGTCGAGTCAAGCTCTGTTTTCCTGAACCCCCAACCCCCACGAGCATCGCGTTTCCCCTCGGAACTCCGAGGATTCTCGATATTCTCATGAGATGAACGAGAGCCTCGTGGAAAAACACCAAATCGAGTCTCATCCCTCGCACGTACTCGTTAAATTGCTCCATATTTTGATGAACTTTTGTGATAACCGCTTCGTAACTTTGGAAAATAAATCATGAGGAAAGTGAAAGAATGGAACGTTTTTTAAATTATCTTTTCAACTTAATTGTTCTTGTCAATTATT
Source organism: Cremastinae sp. A BG-2022a (assembly GCA_030522545.1). Classification (NCBI taxonomy): domain Eukaryota; kingdom Metazoa; phylum Arthropoda; class Insecta; order Hymenoptera; family Ichneumonidae; species Cremastinae sp. A BG-2022a. The sequence goes on along the minus strand of JAPYYW010002089.1, from coordinate 11,271 downwards.
TGGCAAATACCTTGGTATTTCTTCGTAAGTTTTCGGCGCTTCGAGTACAAAGTCTTCGGGCTCCATACCGGTTGGTTCTGGAGGCTCGCGCAAAAAGTTTACGAAATACGTCTCGACAGGCGTGTAATGCTTATAATCCGACCCGAGCAACAGTTCCGCCGATTTTTTAATCGTTTCTTTGAACCAATCTTTATCCGCGAAATTCGTGAACCTTGACAAACAAATATCATATTTGATAAAATAAAAAGAATATAATAAAAAAGTAATATTTCTGATAATAATAAAATTTTTATAAAAAAAATTAAATGGAATAGAATAGATAGTCGAATGATATTAAAAATAACATAATTAAGGATATTTAAAAAATATATATACGATAATAAAAAATTATGCAAAGCTATTCAATAATTTGTAACTTATTGGAAAAAAAAAGAAAATGCATATATTCGTCAATAAATGAATGAACCTGTCGGAAATGACACGAGTGCACTCATGGTCCCAAAGCTTGAGCAACATGTTGATAGATTCGCACTCGTTTCTCTCAATCCTCAAAATTCCTTCCCAGATTCTGGAGAGGTCTCTCAGATTGAAAACGTAGTGGAATTTTGCCGGGGTCGGTAACATTTTTATTTTCGTTTGTTGCCAAACTACCCTCGTCAGGGGAATCAATTTCGGCAGGAAATTCGATATTTCCTCGGGGAAACGAGTCTCGCAAAAATAACCAGACCCAATAGTTCCTGAAAGATGTTGAAAATAAAGAAAAAAAGGGTTTTCAAAAAAAAAACTAATAAATTAAAAAATTGATGATTCACCGAAAATGGTGTCCATCGACTTGTTCGAGGGCAGAGTGCAATTGAAAATATTAAATTGTCGTTTGAGTCTCGGGGGAATGTCGTTTCTACCTCCACCAGGATGTATCATGGCAGCGAGGAGCATTATGTCCTGAATATAAGAAAATTCGCCGGGCTTGTCCAACGAGTAAAATCCCTTGTACTCCATTAACTGGCGAACGATTTCGTTCGTCACCTGGTCGCCCCATTCGTTCATTACTGGCATATTTATGTCGTCAATAAAAACTGACATTTTTCGACCGCCCGGCGGTCCGAACGTGCTCCCTACGCGTTTTTCCACGTAACTCTCGAAAACACGCTTGAAAAGTGAAAATGTCAGAAAAATGAAAAATTTTAAAACACCATCAAATCAATTGATGATAGCATTGTAAACAATTGCCATTTCTTTAACAATTACGATTACATTCAATTGTATTATTACAAAATTAATTACGATAGAAAATTTAGAAACAATTTTAAACAACTGGGGCACACAAAAATTACCCAAGATGAATAAATAAATTCATTTTTAAATAATTTTTAATCAAAAATTATTGTAAAACTATGGCAATAAATATTTTCAGACGAGTTACTTGAACCATATTCGGCGTCGACGCTGACGAAAAATTGAAAGATTTGTTCAAATGGTATTCGGGGTCGTGTTTGGCCATGAAGCTTTTAATCATTACGGTTTTCGCGGTTCCCGGTTCGCCTGAAATTAATCAGGATGACGAATAATGAATTATTAATATCCTCGTTAAACGAAAATAAATTCAGTACCGATGAGAAGAATCGCTTTCTCCTGTTCCATTATCGTCTGTATGAGAAAAATAGTTCTCGTGTTGTCGACGTTAGGAACCAAAATAGTGTAATAATCGAGCACACGATCCTCTGGATACTCAAAACTCGGCACAAGAGCATTCCAGTGAATCCAATCGCCTTTTTCCGAGACTAAGTACTCGAATATAGTGTCGTCATCCTAATAATCATATTTTCATTTTCACTATTCATTTCAAAATCAAGCTGGAGCACCTCGAACACGCCAAATTTTCTCAGCAGCTCACTTTTATTCATAATTTAACTTGTACGTGCGTAATAATGTGAAAAAAAACTGCAACTCAATTTTCTACTTTTTATATCGATATAAAATTTATTAATATTCCCCATTGGGTGACGATTTTTATTATTTTCACGTCACGTTTGTCTCAATGTTTAGAGAATTTAACGAACGAGTCTCGGACGAGGATAAATATACCTGGATAGTTCGGGGATCGTAAAAAAAAAGAGAGAAAATTCGTCGAGCGTAACGAGGAAATTTTTTTTTTCAAATTTTCGTTAATCCCTCGGTCATTAGGGAAAAACCGAACACGATCTTAATTGTTCGGTTTTACGACGCAATTTAGAATCAGTAGCCCGGTAGAAAGCATTCGGGTAAGACGTGTCGGGTCTCGCCAGGTAGTTCGTTACCGAAAAATATTTCGTAGCAATTCGACAAGTTCAATCGAGGGGCAGTTTCAGTGTAATTTTCAATCATACGAAAAGTGGTGAAAAGTTTTAGTGTTTTTAATTTATATTACGTGTACAAATAAATTTTGAAGTATTTACATGAGATAACGTAACTATAGTGTGAAATCGTATCGGACCATCTTGTAAATATTCATGTGAAAACGTTTTCATTTTCCCTTCAATAATCAATTTGTGCTTTAAATAAAATTTACTGTATAACAATTTTTCTGAATAAAGCTTCAAAATTACAAAAAAAAAACTTCAAAACTTATTTGTACACCCAATAGTAGAGTTTCAAAAAATAAATAGCAATAACAGTGAGTGGTAAATGTCAAGGAGAACTATAATGACGTGCGCCAATATTAAATATAGTGAAAACACACAAATTATCGTATGTTTTACCGTGCACTGCGGCCAATGACATTTGAACTGACTGAGAAGAAATTCTTGAAGGGCCTTTCGTGAATCGAGCTCCAGAGCTGCTCCCAGACTCCACATTACGGAAAAGAGAAACAGCTTCTCAAGGTGAGCATCAGACAAAGTTTCTTGTGTCAAAAATTGTAAATTAGATATAAGATAACTTATCATCGATTCCTTTTCATTAATTTTTTTATCAATGTTTTTAAGAATTGACTGGTGATACTGTCCCTGACAACATTGAATTATTTTCATAAATTTATCATTTTTTTTCTATTAGCTATTAAATCAACCAACTATTGAAGCACACTATTCAAATATTGAAAAAAAATGTAATTAAGGCTTTTCAAAGTTGTAGCTAATTATCAAAAAACCATGAATTAAGCTTTTGAAATGAATTTGAAAATTATGTCATCGTGTAGATCATTTTTAATTTGACACAACAACTTTTCATGTATTTTGGAAGAGTATATAAAAAATTTAGTCACTTATGTTTTGAAATAACTGTAATTTATCCTTAAGATGTATGCCCAAATGCATTTGTTCGTTTTTTCAAGTTGCCTCTTGTATGCAATAATAAATAATAATTATAATTATATATTTCAATATCAGCGAAAAGTATTTCAATCAAAATAATAGGCATACATTCTTAAATACGAAAAATTAATTTATCGAATGACAAGATTACACACTTGTTGAGTTTGAATGCGTCAACAAAAGCCCGGTCAATACGTCGAGACATTGCCTGGTGTACATTGCTTCCAACAGTGTCATTTTCGCTACGAGCTTTGTCTGGACGAAAGTGTGAGCCTCCCCGTAAACCGAGTGAAACAGATTCCTAAATGTCTCAGCTTCCTGAACGGAACGTGTTTTCAGCCAACTCTATATATGAAAAACAAATTAACTTTTCACCAATCAAAATTGGTCTTTTAATTGGTCTTTTAATTATTGATTTCACTCTCCATTTATCTTGCTTTATCTACTTTTACATCACTCTTTAATATTTGATGAGAAAATAACGATCGAAATTTATTATTAGAAAAACAATTAATTATTTCAATGTATAATTTTAGCAAGTTAACAATGAAAATATAATAGTTTAAAAAATTATAAAATTTCGATTTACAGTGCAGAAATATAGAATTAGAAATTTTATATTGATAAAATAATAGCAATGCGAAAATTTAAAAAGAGCGACAACAACCTCTAAAATTTGTTTCCAAGTGAGAACGGAGGCGCTTATAAAGACCATTCCCATTCGAGAAACGGTCGCTGGGGAAGCGTTGTCGATGTTGTCCGGCTCGAAAACCAATTTACTATTCGAAGCCATGATTATTCGATCCCCATTGGCGAGAGTGAGAGTTTTGTTGTCGTCGAGGACAGAGTTGAGGTTTTCAATCCAGACAGCGTCTACCGGTCCGTCCAGGACGATCCAGACGTGCTCACTTTTTTTCGTCTGAGTCGTTCGTCGCCAGATTGTCGAAAATATCCCGTCAGTCCAATCGTTCGTCGCTACGTCGAGCTTTCCGAACATTTGCGAGGCTGTTATGGCCTTTGAACAAAATATCCAAAATTTCATTTTTACACTCAATCATTTTTACAGATTTTTAAAGATTTTTCTTTAGATTTTTAAGGACAAACGTTCATAATTTGTGTTAAAATATACACATTTTATAAATATCCATCAGTGTAATATGTACACTCTGCATGAAAATGAACGAAATTTTGTCGAACCTTAGGATTCATTCGAACTTCCTTGTGCGGGGAACCCATTTCTGTCATGGCTTTCATCAAGGCCCACATACACTGTGTCTTTCCAGATCCGGTTGGCCCGAGAACCATAAGCCCGTGACGTACGAGAGAAGTTTCGTACAGCTTGGAATATAGACCAAGATAAATATTTATAAAAACACCAACATTATTTATTTTTCTTAATTCATAAAAGATTTACAGGAAATAATTTTTGGTACACTTTTACACTAATTATTAATAATATACTAAAAAGCAAAAATAAATTAAACTTATTCTACACTTATTGCTATAAAATATTTAGAAATTTAGCTAAATTAGTATGTAGGAATCACTTGGACGGTTTTTAAATTCCATTCGAAATGATTCTCGATTCCAAGAGCCGTCGTCGCGTTGGCGATTCCTTTCTGCAATTCCTTATACGTTTGGCTGGTCAACTTTATTCCAGGGAACATGTCGTTTATCAGAGACGAAAATAGAGGTTCGTCCTCGTCCACTAACTTCGATAGATTCATATCTCTGAATGTGAATTAAAAATTAGCAAAAATATATTTAAAAAAAAAATTTGAATGAAATGGGATATGGTGAAAAAACCTCAGGACTCTCATGAGGGTAGTTTCCTCGGAATCGCTCGGATGTGCCCGTTTCTGAGCTCCGAGGGTCCTCAGGCAGGACAAAATGTTTCTCAGACCGAAATCGTAGTGGACCTGCTTGCTCAGTTGCTCTTCGCACAACTTATATAGGGTGAAAAATTTTTTGGATAGCATCACATTTTCTTTGAATCCACAAGCAGCCAATTTTACTCGCATTATAATCTGTGTAGGGAAAAATTACTATTTATTTCTTCGGAAATTAAAAAAAAAAGTATACTTACATCTTTTATTATATTTGCATCCAAACTAAATGCTTACATTTTTAAAGGAGATTATGTATAATGATATTGAGAATAAAAAAAATACTTGGCGATCTGGAACCATCATGGCTACGCTTCGAAATTGTATTTTTAAATTTTCCGGTAATTCCTGACGTCCGGCGTATCCCGGATTCATCGTGATAAAGATCCCGACCTCGTAATTAATGGAATAAACTTCGCCATCGCTTTAAATTCGTAATGATTAAAAAATAATTAAACTTTTTTTCGAATTTTAAATAATTACCTGAAGAGGAAGGTCGTCTTCTTCTCTTTTCGGGCCGTCAAAATAATGGCTATTTGCTGAGCTGCGACTGACAACACTGGTAGATCGATTCGATTGAACTCGTCGAAACATCCCCAAGCACCTGCTTGTGCCAGTCCCTGAATGAATAACTTTTAATTAACCCTCTAACTTTTTAAATAATATAATCTCACTTATTTCCTCTCGTTTTTATGCGAAATTTAAAAAGAAGAGTTTTATATTTAAAATATGCCAAAAATAGATGTAAAAAATATTTTTTTAATCTGCTCGCCTTGAAAATTCTTCCGAGACCCCTAAAATCCATTTGATCCGAACAATTGAACACAACGACGTACTTGCCAAGGGCCTTGCCCATGTCTTTCGTAGTTTCGGTTTTTCCCGTCCCTGCTGGTCCAGCAGGAGCCCCTCCAAAGTTCATCCCTAAAATTATGTTCGAATTTCAAAGATGGCACATTTTATTTCCCACTTATTTCATTGTCATATACTTCATGTCCAATATAATCAGTATGATTTTGGTAGTAGTAGTTTAAAAAAAAATTAATTTTTCTCACCAAAATATTCATTTTTTAAACTACATGTAATATTATTCAAAATAATACAGGACAGAAAAAAATCAATTTTCCAACGAGACACGTGTTACATTATTTCGTAAAACGCATAGAGTAGTATCATTAGATTTTCATCTAGTGAAAAATTCGAAGGTCGTTTCAACGATGTTTTTTTACGTAAAAATGCATTTTTTATCATACTCGGACTGTTTTCTACTTTGAAGCACATTAAATTCAAGTTTCAACCAATTTTACCTTTTTTTACCATATTATTAACATAGATAATGAACAGAATAATTTGAGATTTTATTAAAAATCAATGAAGCAAATGATACAATCTGGACGTAGACTTATGTACGATATATCGATTTCAAATAAAAACTTCAATTACTTCGTCCTGCATTTTCGTAAATTATAACGAAATAAATACTTTTCTGTGAACGAGACTGTTTTGACGTTGCGACTAGGCCAGGTGATCATAAAAAAATATTGGTTCGCTTTAGCGATGTGAAAAAATGACCTGGACAATTTTGAGAAGCCCTTCAGAAGTTCAGGAAATAAAAACTAATCGCTCAGCACTACCGTCCTTCGTAATTATTGTGTACGTGTCCCGACGATTTTCGATCTTTTTCATATTTTACCGAGTGATCAAGATAATCCTGTACAGGTCGATCATAAATTATTCTGCATGGTTTTACTTGCCAATGGCTTGAGCCAGAGTTATATAACATCTGTCAGTCAGAGGAGTGATCGCGAGACGATCCGTACAGCCTAAAAATTCGTTCTGATAAATAAACGTTACATCCGTTATCTTCGCGAGAACGTCTTCGGATTCTTCGACGTAGTAAAATCGAGCCTGCTTGAGCCACTCGAAATCCTGGGTCGATCTTATTTTCAAGTGACAAAGAGCATCGAAAATATCTCTGGGTAATAAAAAGTTTTTCATTAACACATCATTTATTTTTTCAAACGATTGAGAATTTTTTTTATTATATAATAATTGTATTATATTACAATAATTTACATAAATCGAATGAAAATAATGCTAACGTTGTTTCTGAACAAATTGGGAAATTTTACGAATGTCATGAATTGTTATATTATTTTTTAAATCAATTCTATTATCATTATTATTATTAAATAATTTTATTTTACAATTTAAACATATATTAATTATTAAGTATAATTACAATTTTTATATTTAAATAATTTTATAAAGTAATTTATTTAATAATTTCGTAAAAAATCGATGCAATGAATAAAGGTGTATAGAAAAAGTGTAACCTCTGATGGACATGGATCGTTATCAGGGCCTCGTACTTCAATCTCGCATATTTAGTGAGATCAGTGATCGTAGTTTCTATCAAGCCATTAAGCAGATCCAAGAACCATTGATTCGTTCTCTTCATTATAGTTTTGTCCCTTTTAGAAGCAATCAGGGCAATTTCCGCGTCTCTCGTCCACAAAACTTGAAGAGCCAATAAACCGACCTTAATAAAATGTAACTCGTAAAATAAAATTTAAATTCGATTACGAAGATGGAACATTTTTCGTGGAATCAAACAATGTACAAATTGGAATATAATTTTTTTCACCTGGAGTATCGATACGTCGATCAGTTTCAAAATTTCTGTCTCGGGCTGCGCGAGCTGCTGCAATCCCTGAGATATTACTCCGCCGACCGACAACTGATGGACCTTTAACAAGGCGTTCAGCCAATTCTCCACGCCACCCGTACAGACCACTTCCTTCTCGAGAATTATTTTTTCGTTCTCCCGAGAGTACATCGCTATTATCTTTTCATACTCTTTCTCCCCGAATTCCAACTTTTTAATATACAAAAAGAAACGAAAATGTAAGACTGTTTCATAAATCTCACACTCTCATACTATAATATTTTGAAAAAAAAAAATCGATTCTTTCTTATTCATACGTTTAAGACCTTTGGAATGATAAAAAAGAAGCCACACCAAAATTCAGCCCTTTAAAAAATTTTTCAAAGGTGGAAATTTTCTATTTTTTATTTACCATTTAAATAACACTGGCAATATTTTTTTTTAATTCGTAATTTTTTAGCTTAACAATGAACGGTCTGCACCCCGTACCTTAGCAATATTATCAAAAAATCCATCCAAGTATTTTTCTATCATGTGACAGTCGGCAGCTTGACCCAAAATTTCCAAGAGTGTCGGATCCGAGATGAAACAAAATCGTGGAAAAACGATTCTCTTCGTCTCCAGATATCTCGAAGCAGAATATTTCATATTCGAGTCAATTTATCAAGGATTTTTTTTTGTTTCAATTTAAAAAATACTTTCAATAGGTAAATCATTAAAATTTGTGATAAAATTAATACAAACCCACTGAGTGATTTTTGACAAGATTCCAGTTGCTCGAGCAAGTGCGGTAATAATTGGGCCATCGTTTCGTCACTTGTACAGGTCTCGACAGCGTTTAATTTTTCGTGAGCTCGATACATTAATTTCATCCAAGATTTATCAATAGTCTGTCGAGTAAATAAACGAATTTTTTAATTAAAAAAAATTCCACAATATAAAACATATTAAATAATAATAATAATAATAATCATGAAATCGATATAAAAAGTATGTACGTTGAAACGTTTCGCTTCAGCGGGAAGTTGTCTGGAAATATCACCACCGATGAACACTGCTTCGAGGTAGACCCATAAATTCTGTACATTGAGCCACTTGGCGAGAATCTCGGAAGTATTACTGAGCTTGCTCTGCCATAGTTGGATTTCTTTTTTGAAGGGAGCATTGTATCTGAAATAATTTGACAATAATCATAATAAACAAAAATAATTATGTAAAATTGTCATAAATTTATTAGCATTAAATTACAAGCTCCCAAAAATTGTCGATGATAAATAACAAAATTTACATGATATAAAAAATAACGAGTACCGATTCGCCATTAGGGAGCTAATGATCATCAGACTGTCCTCCAGTTGCGCAATTATTTCGAGAGTCTCCGTTCCCTTGAGCTGCAGCTCACCGCGTTGCTTGAAATTCGCAAATTGAAGATTCACCGTTGCCCAGTCAGCGATAACTTGTTTAAGTTTGCTCTCGATGTCTTTTTCCTTGACGGCGCTTACGCAAATGTCCTAGGACCAAGAAAAAAGTTTCATTATATTCAATTACTACATTTTATTATTAATATTTTCATTGGTTATGAGTTATTATTCAATTGGGTTTAAAATGAAATGGGAGTGATTAAAAATCTACTTACTTCCACGTCATCCTTGTATTTTGCCAACGGAGCTTGCAAGACGTTCGCAAGGGTGAACGAATCCGATCCAACGTCAAAACTGTAATTGCAGAGCTTGGACATTCGCTCCCAATGGCGATCCTTCATCGCTGGATTCGCCATCATTTCGAGCAAGGGACAAATCTCATTGAAGTCATCGATTTTTTTCTTCAAATCGATGTACGCTGGCCAATCTCGCATAGTCTTCGGCAGTTTTCGGCATCTTTCAATAATCGCCAAATATACTCGATTAACATTTTTTCCTCATCGCGTTATTGAATAATTCAGCATTTAAATTGAAGAATGTAAGTTTGTTTAAAAAAATATTAGATATTTCATATCAAAAAATTTATTTTCCGAGTAAGAAAGTACTTGTTTTGAAAATCTGTCAATTCAGCCACGATGCTTTCAGTATCGATTTCCGTCCAAGGTATTTCAAAATAGCCATCGATCGATCGCATAACTTGGAGATAAAGGCCGTAGAGTTTCTGCAACAAATTTATTTCTCTCTTTCGTTGCTCGAGGGCCGGATATTCCGTCACGTCGAGACCGAACAACCTCTCTCCGCTACTGTAGGTTTCGTATCGTTCCCACAATTCTTCATATCGCGTTTGTGCCAGAAGAAGCCTGGAACAAAAGTTTTTGCAATTTTTTAAATTCAATTTTTATCGTTTTTTTTTCACTGCATCTATCATTATATTTAATTTTTTTTTACCTCTCGCTGGCCTCCTTTGCTGGAATTCCAACAACCATTGGTCCGTTGTACTCGAAATCGTGATCGAATTCCTCAACGTCTTTTTTCAAAGTCTCAACGCCCTCGATCAATTCTTTTTTCAAAGGCTCCTGCATGTCGCAAATTTTTGCCTGGACCTGCTTTGCCTATAGAATTGAAATAAAGTACCATTGAAACCAATTTAAAACCCCAAAAGTTTTATTTCAAACTATAAATATAAATTTATTGATGATTAACTTAAAAATACAATATAAAATAAAATAAATATATAAAATAAAATAAAAGTATACTAAATTGTAATATTAAAGTTTTGTTATATCGAAAATATAGTAAAACTTACAGTGGACAACATGTTCGTAAAATTATAACGAAGACTATCAACCGTGTCTTGTTCCTCTTTGGAGACTTCGATACCAAATTTTCCGATAAGAGTATAAGTCTCGTCGATGGTAATGAGTTCCATGTCCAAGGAAATAAAATCGTCTCTCAACTCACTAAGGCATTTCATGGCGACTCTAACGTCCTCCAAATCTCTGATCGTTCGAGTTAGCACCTTGTTTTTGTCATTTATGTACTCGGTAATGCGCTTCAATTTGTTTTTATAAGCCGTTGAGAGAGTGGAAGCTAGACAATTTTTCCATGCACCAGCCTCGACGAGGAGCGCCAATTTTAATTTTTCTATTAAAAAAATACATGTTTAAAGAAAAAATAAATGAAAATTAAGCCCATCCTGGTTTAGACATATAATATATTTTATTAAATTATCAAATCAAATATGTCAACTTTTTTAGTTTGCAAAATAATTCCAATATATTACAGGAAGGCATTTAAACTTTGATGCAATGGAAATACTAAAAATCAGTATATTAATGTGGCTGATGGTCAGTCAACATTTGGTAACATCCATTACATGGATCAACGAATTAACGAAATACATCGCTGAGGATCCGAATTACCCTTTGGTAAACTTGGTAACGAATGTGGAAAATGGGGATGGAGGGAGAAGCGCAATCGTTGAAAAATTAATCGGTAATCTGATGAGA
>JAPYYW010002088.1:0-22959 GCA_030522545.1 Cremastinae sp. A BG-2022a | reverse complement strand
ACGAGATATTTATTGTGGAAAATCATATCTTTTTGTAACTTTCCATAAGAGCCTGTGTTAAAAAATGTGATTTTCAACATGAAATATCCTGATATCTGGATAGAGAAATCTTTCAAAATTTGGCACCAACCTTTATACAGCATCAAAGAAGGTTTATCTAGTTTTTTAAAAAAATCTATAGAAAAAAAATTTCAACTGATGATTTAACCATTACTTTACATAGGAAGCAAATTTTTGAACGGACTGTCGCGGTAGAAATACCTTAATTGTTAAAAGTCGTCAAATTCTTTGATCTCTCATAAGAACCCATGTAAAAAGTGGCAATTTTTAAAAACAAATATCTCGTTAATCACATGATGAAGCCTCTTTAAATTTTCCACACATGATAATATGAGGTCAAAGAAGATCAGCATAAATTTTGAAAAAATTCTGTCTCAAAAAATTTCAAGTGATGATTTTACATTTAATTAACACGTAAAACCAAATTTTTGAATAGACTGTCACGCGACTCCTACCTTAAATGAGTTTGCGCGATGATATGTGCAGCAATCTACGCAGCGTTTACGCGATCGTAAGAATTAAAACTAATACAAGAATGTACGTTTACGCGATGATTCTTGCCACGATATAATATTCGTTGATAATTTTCAGCATAGTTTATACTTTTTGATACGACCAATTAACTCTATTAACTACTATTACAAAATCAAACAATTTCACGTTTACGCGAAGTTCGAGTGATTAGCTACTAATATAGAATTAACAAAGTCCCGTTTACGCGTAGCATATTAGTAAGTTAATTCGATATTAGCCGCCGCATAAACGTAGTGAATATCATTTGAATAATCGATAAAAAAAAAGTAGTACATGTGAAAATATGTGGTGGCAAAACTCGCAGAATTTTCCTAATACACTGAGACTTGCTGCAACTGCACTTAGAGTGCGCTGGCTTGCATTCCGTTGAGAAATAAGAAACGAGAGATTTCGTTCGTCATCAGTTTTGATAAAACTGCAGAAATGTGTGTATTCTATTTCTCGAGCTGAGACACCGTTCGGGGGGGAGTTCGGGTTTCCGCGCGGCCGAGTAGAGTTATCGGGTTGGAAAATCGTAAATCGTGACTGTACGTAAATAGCAAATTCGAGAGAGAGATTCCGCGTGTCGCGTATTGGTTGCGCGTCAGCAAGCTCGGAGACGAATAAAAACAAGCGAGTGTAACCTCAAAAGCAATAAAAATAAGACTCAAGCTGAGAAAACGGATCGGGAAGCGGGTCTCGCGGGATGTCGAAAAAACGAATGTACGCTTTCGAGCCGTTTGCGGTGCAAATACACGAGCCGAAGAGTCGGGAACGTCCGAAGGGTCGGAGCGGGCATCGAATAGCGTGCGATGAAAAATTCATGTACTCGTTCGGCGGATACAATCCGGGCATTGAAGAAAATGACCCGGAGCTGCAGGCGGATGAAACGTGGCGCGCGACCAAATCGTTGCTCCGGGAATTATGGAAGTACAATTACTTTACACGAAGGTGGAAAAAATTGCCTACCCACAAGGACATGCCGAAAGAAGTAGCCTCGAATGCGGTAATCCTCAAGGGTCGACTCCTCTTCATTTACGGAGGGACTGGAGTACCGTTTGGTTCCTGCTCCAGCAACAATCTGTACGCATGCGACCTTCAGAGCGGAGCTACCAAGCTGCTGCCGTCGAGAGGCTGGCTCCCGGAGGCCCTATACGGCCAGGCAATGGTCACGCACGAGCAATACCTTTACACTCTCGGTGGGACCACCGGGTTGGACTATACCTGCGACATACACAGGTACGATCTTAAAAATCTCCAGTGGGAAGCCGTTTACGTATGCTCCGGACAAGTCTGGGAACCACAGGGACGATATCGACACGAGCTGGCCTTTGACGGCAACGTAATTTATGTTTTGGGAGGAGGCACCCAGCTGGACGCTTTTGACTTTCAGGTAATTTGAATTATTCATCCGCAAAGCTCATTTGTTTGTGTTTATTTCTAGCTTTTGCGCTTAATTGACGAGAGACTCTTCTGTTTTGTTTGCAGGACATACCGGCTTTCAATCTGCTGATCAAGAAGTGGTTGTTGCTCGAAGCTCGCGAAGATCCTGTATACTCTTTGCCTGCGCCTCGAAAATGCCACGGTCTGGTTCAGTACATGGATGAGAAAACTGGCAACATATCGGTTGTCATATCCGGAGGCTCCACCAGCACTCACGAGTTTCGCGACGTCTGGAGACTCGATTTGAAAAACTTGCAGTGGACGTGTCTTGCAAAGTGTGTGCTTCCCAGTCCTCTCTACTTTCATTCCGTTGCTCTGACTCCGCAGGGCAAGATGTACACATTTGGAGGAGTGAAGAAAACGTCTTCTGGGGTTTGTTGAACATTTTTATGCTCAATTAGAAACAATTGTTCTTCGCATTGATAATTTTTTCTCTCTTTTGTAGTTGGTAAGAATGGACACTGTGTTCTCAACCTGGCTAATCGTACCAAAACTCCAGGAGATGTGCTGGGAAGCACTCAATTACTACGTAAAGGATTTAAGCAGCATACCGTGCAAACATCTCAGAAGTCTGGGCGTTCCTCTGCAATTTCTAACGCGACTCGAGAACGATTAACGCTGACGCGTTTTAACTTCTGACATTTTTTTTAACGTTTCTTTCGCATCGCACAAGCTTGCTTGTACATCAGCGAATTTTCATTTCTTCGTTATTTCATCGTAAATCGCCGACCGGCGTTAAAGTTTATGATTTAATTTAAAATAGTTCAAACAATTATCTTCTTTTCGACTGACTTTTGCGGCGTCGAGATATTCGCTCGGGAGGTACGTTATTTTTATTTATTTATTTTTCAATATGGTTGAAAACGAATAACGGTGATAACGGGCTTTAAGCTTTCGCTCGTGCCATTGAACACAATTATAAATAAATGGTGCCCTTGTAAATATAGATCTATCGGCTGTTGAATACTCTCATTGTTTACCTAGGAAAATCTAAATCGCGCGACACTCGGGATCGCTTTAAAGTCATAGTTCTAACAACGAATCCAGGCAATCCGTAAACTTTGGTTGTAATGAAAAAAAAAAATTGAAATAAAATATTTCTTTTGTGATTAAAAAGTCATATTACCCTTATTTCCTTTTATCATATCATAAAAAGAGTCTTTTTTTGAAAATTGGCAAAAACCGAATTTTTCTATTTTGCCGCCAGAAGTTTGTTGTGTCCGTCAAGTTGTCGCACCTTTCGTGAGAGGCTAACGCTCGTGGCCAATTTCAAAGCGGTCAACCCCACTCCTACCAGCGTAGAATATCACGTCTGCTCCGCGAGTCGCCCGTTTGCGTAGTCGAACGTAGTCAACCTTCGGATTTCTCGTAAAGAGGATTGAATCGTCGATACTCCGGTTCGCGTCGAAGTAACGAAACGCATTACCCAAAAACGGCTCTCGATGTATTCGACGTCCAGAAAAATCTTAATATCCCATTTAACAATGTACGGTGAGGTGTTTATGTAGTAAAAGGCCGCGAAATCGCTCGTGGAACGACCGTGCGGGGACGAGAGGAAAGAAGGAAAGTGTGAGGAAAACAAACGGAGCTTATCGAGGCGAGATCCGGAAAGCGATTGAGAGTTCGGCAAATCGGGATTGTTCGAGCGAGAGCGAGCGAGGGAGATGGCATCGAGCATGGAGCAAAAACGTCTGTACAAGCTCGTACTGACCGGAGGTGAGTCGAACGCGTACCGAGTTTCGAAACGCACTTTATTGATTTGACACGTGCGCAAACGGGCACTCGGCCCTTCGCCTCCTTTCGACTCGTCGCGTTCGAATTTCGAAAATTCCCGATTGCGAGCGTAACCCACGTGTCCCGCGCGGCACTCGCGACCCGCTCGAATTCACCGAGCGCCGAGTCACCCCGGTCGGAAATAAACGGAGAACTCGCCGCGCTCCCGTTCGGGTTTAACCCTCGTCACGTGTAACCTCGGCAACCCGAACCGTTGCATCTATGATCGTCACCTGCGCTACGCGGACATTGATTTCTTATGTAATCGGCCAACTGCGCTTTTTTTCTCTCTCTCCCCCACCCCCGGGCGGAAAAACAATTTCGCGGCGAGTCGCAATTTTCTCCATTATTCGCATTTCCGCTTGGGGGGAGTATAGCGACGCCCGGCGATGTTTTCCATTCGCTCTTTTATCTTATCGGGCAGTAAATGAGGAAAATCTGCAAAATCTGACACGAATTATTGGCTTCCGGTCGATTATTTGCGAGCCGTTGATAAAACTGTGCCCGCAGTTGCGGAAAAAAACTCGCGATCCCTCTTTTCTTTTTTTTTCTCTCTCTCTCTATTCCCGCGCGCACGTGTTGCGCTCTCGAGTCCCGGAATTTGACACGACTCCTATTTGTTTTATTTCTCGCGTCGTCACCGATTCGCGGAACAATTTGGTTCTCGAGCCCACGCCGAGCGGGGGAACGGGGAGCGTTCGGCCTTATCTCGATTCGGAAACTGAGAAACGGGCAAGGCCGGGCCCCAGCAAGGCCAAGGCTGTCGACTCGCCCGCCCGAGAGCCGTCATCTCCGTTCTCAAGGGCGCGATATGTCTCCGCGATAACGAGACTCTACATTAGCCCGAAATAATCTAAAAAAAAAACACACCCATCGTCGTGAAATTTGAAATAAACGAGCGTCTCGTCATAACATTTGTTTTTTTTTCCTCTTTTGCGTTTCAGGACCCTGCGGCGGCAAGACGACCGGCCAGACGCGGCTGTGCACCTTCTTCGAGAACATGGGATGGAAGGTGGGTAAACTCGCTCTTGCTCGTTCGGGAGGGATGGATCTTTTTATTCCTTTGTGCGTCTCGGGGGCTCGAATGATGAACGAGAAAATGTTGCTGAGTGAGAATACGAGCTATGAGCTCGAAGAATGCTTTTTTTTGGGGGATGTTCATTCGTTCCTTCTGGATTCGATCGAGCGGTCCTTGTCTTGTTTTTCAGGTGTTCCGTGTTCCCGAGACAGCGAACGTGCTGCTCAGGTATGCCATCTTTGCACTGATTGATCATCCATTTGTCGAATGAAAAAAAAGTCTTATTGTTCGAAAGAGGGAGATAACTAAAGATAGAGAGGAAATGTCAACCAATGAGCTATCCCCTGTATCATAGCCCTCTCCCGCAGACTCTCAATATCATTCAAGTATCGTCTATCAATTTTCATATTTCGTTTCCTTCTGATTTTTTTTATTTCAGTGGCGGCATCAAGTTCTCGGACCTCACGGCTGAGGAGGGTGAGTTGTCACGCTTCGGCGTTTTTATTTATCTCCGCTACGTTCGCCCTACGTTCGACCCTGGGATTAAAGAGCGGTAGCGTCGTCCCCGAGAATCGAATGAACGGCCGCGCGAGAATCCGGAGCCGAGGAAACGTACGCGACGAAGGATCGACGTCTCTCTCTCGGGCGGAGCATTTTTTTTTCTATTATTAGGCTATAGATCGCCGGCTCGCTCGTCCCTGGGACAACAGCTCCGCGTATGGCCGAAACGTGACTCTGGAAAGACCGGAGATCTTGCGCGCTCGTTACGCAATCCCGAGAGAGCTCGTGACGCAGTTACCGGTCAGGACCTTGGCGCGGGCGGGCTTCCGAATCCACCGGGATCGCGACGCTATTCCGGACACTCGAAAATCTCTTGTCGGGCCTCCAATCCCTCCCAAGGTCACCCGATTATCGATCTCCGCTCGAACTCGTCGCGCTCGCCTCCCCGCTTTTTTTCTCGTCGCCGCGAAAGACGCTGCTCTTTTTTTTTTTTTCATTTTCCTTCGTCCTCCCCTTTTGGCAGCGGCCCTCGTTGCGCAACCAGACGCGATTCTTCGCTGTTCCTTCTCCGTAACAATGCCGCCGCCCCGCGAGGGGAATTAAAAACGGATGCAAGGATCGCGCCGGGCGAAATCTCCGGGTGGTACGAGATACGACCGTAACGAGATCGCTGAAATCGAAATGAGAATAAATTCGTAGTTTATTTTCGTCGTGAATAAATACCCAGGCGAATATTGAACTGGTGTAGCGAAAAATCAAGTATTCGTGAAATTGAGCCAGGGCGTTTCGAGAACGGAGCAAAAAATGAAAGAAACTCGCGCATTGAGAAAAAAAATGCAGTAAAAAATTGCAAAATTTATTTGATCTTGGAAAATTTTGATTCTGGAGCATTCAACGATATTTTTTTGCAAATTAAACAACATTTTGTACGATCGAACAAATTAATTTGTTGATTTGATCGAAGTAATTAACTCAAATACATAAATGTTGCATCAACCAAATTTTTTAACTAAATTCTTTTCTCAATTGACGTAAATTTCTAAAAACATTTTCTGTCTGCATAGTTCTCGAATTATATAATTATGCTTTAAATGAAAAACGACATAACGAGATCGCTGACATTGAAATTAGAACGAATTTTTTGTTTACTCGCGCCGCAGATAAGTACCTTGGCGAATATTGAACAATGGTACCGAAAAATAAAGTATCTGTGAAACAAAGCCGAGTCGTTTCGAGAACGTGGAAAAAAAATTGAAGAAACTCACACGTAAATTCTGAAAAACATTTCCGTTTGCATAGTTCTCGAAAAACAATTATATATTTTAGATAGACAGAGAGTGTATTTTCGTCGTTTGTTTCTTCGAAAATTATAAAGATAAAAAAATGAAAGTAATGCAATTTACGTATTTGACATTGGAGAAAGTTTTTCAAAAATTTTAACGACTTGAAAATAAGTAGGCATGCGTAGTTCTATCGTTTTTCATGTTAATTATGCATTGTATAAATACATTTCGTATCAGTGAACTTGTTGATCGTTTTTCAACGACATTCACTGTTCTAAATTTGAGATACCTGTTCACAATATTTACTCTCTTCGTTTTCTCTTCTTATCTCAAGACGTCAAAAAACTTTCCTTGTGATGACTTTGTGTCTTAAAAATTTTTATTTAAAGATATCGCAATCACAAGTTTCCAAATTTTCAAAAATAACAAAAAAAAATGTAGAAAATGAAATATTTATTTCTGTATTTTCCGCTTGAAATACCTCATTATAGTGATACAAAACTAGATATACACCGCACCTTTAGAATATTTCCCACAAGCTTATATTTTTAATTTTCCTCGTAGAAAACGATAGAACTACCTTGAAAATATGAGAAGCTAGAATGAAAAAGAGTGACAGCGTGCGACGTAGAAAAAAAATATATAACGCGAGATAACTCGGGTATAAAGCATCATCGGACAAGGGAGCTCGGTTCTGCAAATTAAAAGAGGGAGAGAGAAAGAGAGATGAAGAGAGAAAAATAGAAATGGTAGTTTGGCTCGTATGTTGGCTGTGTCTATATTTATAGTGTTGAAAGAACTCGGGATGACGGTTGTTTTTAGCGAGCCAGGAAAGCTCACGTTCATGTAGAGTGAGCGAGAGCGGGCTTAACTGGAACGTGTCCGACGAGGACGATGCGAAGTGGCCGGAGATAAACAGACTCGAGTCGGACGGTGGTGAGTCGCGCTCACCCTCGTAGTTCCCTGTCCGGTAAAAATCGGTCGCTCGTTTAAAGAACCGAGCGAGCTGCCGTAGCTAGCTAAGCGGGGTAAGCGTAGAGCTCGGCAACACTTGCAATTGTCATTTGTTTTATGTTTTTTTTTCTTCATCGCTAATCGCTCGACGCGCTACGAGAGCACCGACAGCCAAGTTTCAAACAAATTCGCCCGAGTAGTTTTGGCTGACGCAATCCTGTACGAGTCGGTTGGACTGGATATCCATCAGGCTCTCACCGATCAAACGCGACACGCTGGTTAAACGAGATTCCAATTAAGCCCCGCGATATTGTTGCTCGCTCGCGACGCTCCCATCTCGACTCGACTTTTATCGGAGACAACGAGGACAGATCTCCGATTCATCACCTCTCTCACCCCGCTAAATCATGTTTGAATCATATAAATTTGCTTCGCAGATACGACCGGACTGATTAATAATAACGATCCTAGATATTATTGTCGAGACGTCTATTCGAGCATTCATGAAGAAGTTTTACTTGAAAAGTCGACTCTCCGAGTTAATCGCTCATTAACTCATAAACTGATCGAACTTTCGACTTGTTTCAGGATTCAAGTTTCAAGAGAACCTGCTGCGGACGATGATACAGATCGAGAACACGTTCTTCCAGCTCGGCGAGAGTTGCACGCGAAATTGTCTCATAATCTGCGACCGCGGCGCTATGGACGCCTCCGCATGTGAGTCTTTTCCCCCTTTAATGTAGCAGACTCTCTTATTTGACTCGCGAGATAGACAAAAAGAGAGAGAGCGAGTGATGAAAGAGAAAGAAAGAAAGAGAGAGAGAGAAAGAGAGAGCGAGAGAGATGAGAGAGCCTCCGGGCAGTTATTTCGAGGAAACAATGGGAACTGATGTTGGCCTCCAACGGATGGAACAACGTCGAGCTCCGCGACAATCGTTACAATCAGATAATACACATGGTCTCGGCGGCGAACGGGGCGGAGGAGTTTTACTCGACGGAGGATCACGCCTGTCGCTCGGAGGGCGTCGAACTCGCCCGTGAGCTCGACTACAAGGCGGCCGCGGCCTGGGTCGGTCATCCCTATTTCGACGTAATCGACAACAGCCAAGACTTCGACTCCAAGATCTGCAGGATGATCGAGTGCGTGTGCCAGAAACTGGGCATCGACACCGGCGATCGGCTCCGCGCCAGCAGTCGCAAGGTCAAGTTCCTCGTACGCGGGCCCCTTCCCCCGGACAGCGAGTTCCCACCCTTCCAGGACTTCGACGTCGTTCACAACTATCTCCAGAGCAAGAATCCCAACATGCAGGCTCGTCTCCGCAAACGAGGACAGAAGGGTACGCTCATTTTTTTTTCGCTCTTCGCCATTCACGTTTATTTTTTCCTCGCGACTCTTTTATTTTCATTTTTTTAATTTAGTCTTTAATCCGCGGATCGGTTCTAGGTCACTGGTCCTACATACACACGATCAGGCGTCCGAAAATGTGCGGCCAGGTCGTCGAGGTGAAGACCCAGCTCACTCACCGGGATTACCTCAACATGATGGGTCAGCGCGACGACTCTCACTTCACAATATTCAAGCGCAGGCGCTGTTTCCTTATCAACAACCAGTACTTTCAGCTCGACATTTACCGGGAACCTGCGCATCCGAGGTACGAAACTTGGACGTATTTGTGTCGTCGTTACAAATCTCATTTATTCGAGATGTAAAATTCACCACTTTGCTCCATTTTTTTCGACAGATGTCGCGGATTGATGCTCCTCGAGACTTACACCGCCCTCACTGGCCAGGATCTCCTCAACATATTGCCCAATTTCCTTACGATCGAGAAAGAGGTCACCGGAAACCCCGACTACAGCATGTTCAATCTCAGTCTCAGGGAAGAATGGAACACCACCAATAAGTATTGCCACAACTTGCAAAGTACGTTTCAAATCAAAATAATTCTTCTTTCGCTTCTCTTTTTATCACTCGAGTCAGTTGTGATTAGCTCGAGTATCCAAATTATTCATATCTCGAAATACAAAGATCAATACAATTATCAACACGCGCCGAATGAATAAGTATTATTGACAAAAAAATCAAGGATATTAGTGTCAGTCGAGTTTTATAAGAAAATTCCGTCTTCGGTCGACGAAACTTTCATCTTATGGATATGGTTTTCGAAATTTCATTAAAATTGATTACTTTTTAATCGTATTCATGAATTCGACACGTACTAGAAGTGATAATAAAGTCTGTGTGTATTTTTCATTCGGTCTTTAGTTTGTTTTCAAAGACGCGATCGTATTATCTCAGAAATGTACACCGGTTGTTTCGTTTCAGACTCGAGCACGGAAGGAGGCGAAACGGATCAGGGAAGGGAAAATGAAAACGCTCGCGCCTCGCCGAAGACGCGAATGAACGGAATTAATTGTAATGAGGGCAAGGGTGGCAGATTGGTGAACGGTATCGACGGTCGTTCTCACGACAACGCTTCGGAGCGAGTCGGCAAGAACGGAACAACGGATTCGCCGAAGCTAGCGGCCATTACTGGTCAGCCGGGCAAGATCGATTCTCGAACGAACGGAGGCGATCTCAACGGCAAAGGAGTCTCGAAGAAAGGAAACGACGAGCTTGCTCGCGTCAACGGCAAGCATCTCATCGACGATAACAAACGTCCTTCTCAAGTTGGTCTCAATGGCGTTAACATATAACACTAATTAGCATAAACGTCAATATGCCAAAAAGCACTAACGATAAAATTAAGATACGATGGTGAGAGAAATCTCCGGATTCATTTGATACTTTTGTTCTGGCTGATATTTCATTACTTTGTTTCGAGACCGTCTCAAATTTTTTTCCACGTTGCGACGATGACATCTGTCGCGTTCGAGCGAAACGCATTTTCTTCCATCGACTTTCGAAGTGTGTGCATGCGTCTCGTTGAAATTACGCAGCGTTGAAGAAAAAGAAAAACTGAGAAAGGACATTCGAAGGTCACGCGTCAACTTGGAAAAAAAGGAGCATTGGAAAAATTTTATCCGCCGAAAGTTACTCGTTCCGATACTGGTTTACCGGTTATAAATTTAACGTATGATAATGGTAGTCATAATAATGCTAATAGCAGAAACAATAATGATAATAATAATGTCTTACCGGAAGTATTGACGTCGCCCAGGCATACATTATTCAGAGAAAGAGAAACAGACACCGATAAGAGCATTACTGGGAGATATTACGAATAATTGTGATACAAAAGAAAAAAGAAATATACGCAAATTTTCGGTTCTGGGACGAGTCGCCTGCGGCAAAAAAAAACACTCGAGCCAATTCGTTTGCAATGTACTTAGTGAAAACGCAAAAAAAAGAACGCCCGTTTTGCAAATGTACTTCACAGTCCGTTTATAACTTAATATTGCTCGTGCCATGTACGTAGACGATACAGCGATTAACTCGTTTCCTTTTTTCTCTTTGTATTATTTTTTTAAAGAATCATGTGTCCTCTGATTTTATTTGCGCACGAAGCAAACACGACTAAATTAGATACTCGATGAAAATTCCGTCGAGCAGAGGAGAAAAAAAAACTGTTAAGATTTTATCGGATCACGTGTGTGTATCCTCCGAGACTATCCTCGATCGCAGAGGCTGTCAATTTTTGGATAATGTATAAATTTTATTTTTTTTACCGAACATCGATTCGCGACGACTATCCGTGCACACACACGTTCACACAGACGCGGCACGTTCACGCAGAACGAAAAACAATCGTTTAAAATTGTATAAAAAAAAACCAATGACGTTTATATCGACGAAAATTGGAATCGTCCAAAAATATCATTTTCGAAAAGCATCAATTTGGAAAAATTTTAATACTGTCTTTCAATGACCGTAAACTATCAATGAAATATGAAACACGGTCTTCAATTATGTTTCGCGAAGAAGAAAACAAATAAGGATCGATAATCACACGAAATAATGTATTTGTAGGAATGAAAAAAAAATCATGTTTATATTGCGATGGCGTGTCCTTTCGAATCGAAGCGCGATAAAATTAGATGAAAAAAAAAAATTACGAGCGCTCGGGGACGTGAGAAACTCGAAACTTGCTACGAAGGTTCCTCATCGTGTCCTGCGGAGCAAGAAAGTAATTAAAACCGTAGCAAGAATCGTGTATTCGTAGTACCAAAAAGAAAAGAGACATGTATTTAAAAAAAACGAGAATGAAAGAGAGAGAGAGAGAGAGCGTGCATGAGTGATGATGGAAAAAAAATGAATGTAGCTGTAAATAGGATGATCTGAGACGGGAATTCTCTTGATCTCGCCAACTGCTTTTGAGCTAACATCGACGGTTAAAAAACAAAACGAAAGCTCGGGTATAATTTGCGTGATGTAAAATTATCGTCCGCGCGTAACAGGAACCAAATAACTCCTTTCAACCGGTCCACCGATGATACTTGACTGTGATCGCTGCGAGTTTGACCACAGTGTTTTTTTCTTTTTTTTATATATATACAAATCAGCGATTTTTCTCGTGTGATTCGCCCACATAACTCTTAAACCGGATACAAAAGTGCCTGCAAGATATTCAGACGCAATGGATATAGATGAGAAAACCGAAACTGGGAGAAATATGTAAACTCCGTAGAAGAAAAGGATTTAAATATATTTTGAATGAGGAAAGGATGCAATAATGATGCACTTGGCACGTTTATTATCTACATGTACTTCTAATTGATTCGACTTAATACTATTATACCTAAGATCGTTCAATAAAAAGTGTCCTCTATCTGCCAAAACGTATATTTTCGATTTTAACCGCTGGGAAATATTTTTATCGTTTAATTCAATATAATTAAATAAATAACGTTCTTCTCCCATATTAAATTATTTTATGGTAGTTTGGAGAAAAATACATTTGTATAAAATGGAGATAAGTATAGTCGGAAAATGTGGAACGCTATTTCGTTCGGAACGCTTCTCTCGATTGCCTATGCGTACAAGCAATTTAAATCATCAACGACTAATCGACAGAATCATATGTACATAATAAAATGTATATGTCTATATATTAATGTGATTGTATACATAGTGAGCTTGAGAAAATTCATAGAGCTCTCAATTCGTTATATAAAGTACGAGTTATTGGTCAATAATTTCACGAAGCATTTCGTCGTGCTCGCGAAAGAAAGAAGAAAAAAACTGTGGTGACGTCGATGGAAGTTTAGTTTCGGTACGAAAACCGACGTATACGTTATCCAACTTTAACTCGAGTCACAATCTCTGTACGATCAACAAAATCACAAATTTGGGAAGAAACCGTATCGCTGTTTCTCGATTAATTTACAGCTTTTGAGAGACGCTCTTTCAGAATTAATCAATTAATGCGCTTCTTAACGAGTAGTATGTATAATTGTGGAAGTATCGTGAATTTTTGATCGTTAACAAACGCCGATTACGATCGTAATGCTCTATTAAATGGCGAGAAAATAAATGGAGGAATTCTGACGATGCGAATCGTGAGAAAATAAATGGAGAAAGAGTCAACCAATACGCGAAACGTATTCAACGTGGAAGCATAGACCATTCGTAGATCACCGTGAGTACCGTAACTCGCTGATATAAATTTTTCTTCGTATCCTATTATCTACTTACGTCGCGAAAAAACGCGAAACGCTAAACTACCGCGTGTTTATATAGAAATCGAAAAATAACAAACTAGTCTGTACGTAACGAGGAGCGGGGCGACTTATCTGCCAACGGCCTTCGCCTGTTGCGCTTTGTAGAGCTTTAAGACTTTTTTACCAGGTACCAAATTTTGCGCGAGGCCCGGTCTCTTTTTTCGCTTCTGCAGCTGATTGTTCTCCTGATCGATCTCCTGCTCTTCGTCGTTGCTCATCGCCGCCGTTTTCCCGTTGTAGTGCGTCTGGCAGATGAGCGTCTCCTCCGGGTTCCTCGACGCCTCCAGCTCCGCGGCGGAACGGTGAAGATCCGAGTCGTGGGCGAACGTACAATTGTGCCCGAACCTGCAACGGCCCTTTCGATAATTCCAGCAGATCTTACGTCCGTTTATCATTTTCGTGTCGTCCAGGGTCGGCGTCATTTTCACGTGTTTCTCAAGTATCGCGCTCTTCGCTTTTTCCGCTTCTACGAAGGGATTTGTGAACACTGACGTTTTCAGCGTTGGCGTCGCGCCGAAATTCGGCGTGGGCAACGGCGTCCTCTCCATCTCCGAGCCATGCTTCTCGTTCTCTCCGTGGTCAAGGATCATCAAGTCTGTGCGCTCCTTCTTCTCCATCTCTCCGTCGTCATCCTCCTCGTCCTCCTCTTCTTCGTCCTCGCCCTTGGAACTGACAGTCAAGCGATATCAGATTACAAAGAACAGGCATAATCTTCAGCTGTTTCAGAGTATTTGGCAAGCACCGTTGACGCAAAGCTACGCTAAGGTCTCGCTGTGTACATTATCTGGATTTTTTTTGCTAGTCGCAAGGCATACAATAAGCTCGTTTGTTACGCAATTCAGCTCAAATCGATTCGGAGCAATGTTAATGTAAAGCAAAAACTTGTGACACGCGTGTGTGGTGTTTTTTTTTTTGCATATCCTTACGTATTTATCTGCTGATATAGAAATCGTTTTATTTACAGATCACTGCGTTCAAAGTCACTTTAGACTGTAGCAGGCAAGATCTCGAGGTTCGCTCGAGTCAGCGCAGCGATGACTGGAATTAGAGACAAAGCTTTTCAACGATACAAGCTTTTACAACGCACAGAAGCAACGAATAGAGAACAGTGAGCGTGACCTGTCAGATAACTCGTTTTTACTCGCCAATATATTTACTTTAATGGTAAAAAACATACGTGTTGTCAGCGTCGTCGGAGCGAGCGTCTTCGTCACTCTCCGAGCCCGAGGAAGTCCCGTAATCCGCAACTAAGGAAGTCATCTTTCACCTACGTATTATCTAACAACTCCAGGAAGGAAGGCTTATTTTCGTACTACGTGTGTAAATCACCATCAAGTTCTGTTATTATTGTTTTTTCACTGTGGCTCCTCGGCCATGGAGCCTCTTACGAGTGCAGCGCCACACTTCGATGCACGGCGATATCGGGAGCTATCTCGAACAATCGACCGACGCCAGCCTCATACAGATTTCCACCTTATCTACGCACTATTTTGCGTCGATCGCCAGCAACAAACGAACATCACGCCCGACGCCCGCCCGCCGCAGCGGTAGTGCACCGACGCAAAAAAAACGACGTTCCAAGCTTTGCGCTCGAAAAAGTTAACCACACAAAAAATATGGATTTGCCAGTTAATTACTGTTTTTGCGGCATTACGTACGATACGGAACAGTTTATGATACAATGTGACGTGTGTAAGAAGTGGTACCATGGCGGGTGAGTACGAAAATTGCATTTTAACGTCGTTTCCGTCCCGTGTTGTCGAACTGCTCGAAACTTCGCTCAATGTACTCCAAAATTTTCGTTTGCGTCCTCTTCCTCTCAATTTCGCTGCTTCGTTATGTTTTAACGCAATTCGTGATTAACGTATCGTCATTGTGAGAAATTTCCTTCCGGCTGGACTTTCTTGTTTTGATTTCGCAGCTTACCATGTTGTTGTTGTTGGTAACATAACCTAAATCGCAGTTTGAAGCATCGCGTGAAAAAAACGTTTTTCGTACGTTTTGCTGATCGTGCCTGCTGATCCCACATATAGATTTTTGCAATTCAAGTACTTTTAATTTTTTGACTGAAAGAATAGTTGAAAGTAATCATTAAAAATGTGTTCAAAGATGCGTCGCTGTCAAGGAATACATGGCCACCGATCTGGACAAATATCACTGTCCAGAGTGCGAACCTATACATGGACCTTCCATAAGTAAGAAATTCATTTTTCTATCTCTATGTTGCTTGATTTTGTTCGATTTTGTTTGACTTTAATACTCTGTATCTTATTGCAGTGAAAATAAGACGAAACTGGCATCGCCACGAATATTCTGAGCCAAATGCTGAGGGAAAACCAGTCCAAACGGGAACGCCAGTCTTTGTGAGAGAATTGAAATCTAGAAATTTTGCAAAGCCGGACGAAGTAGTGAAACACCTCAGAGGACAGCAACTGACATTCGAGTATTTGCAAGCCAATGGTTTTGACATGCCGATAATTATAGATGGCAAAGACGGTCTTGACATGGTTGTGCCTCCACAAAATTTCAGTATCTACGACGTTGAAAGCTACATAGGTGAATTAACAGCGTCTAGTTTAACACATCTGGTGATTTTCTGTAAACACTTTGTTTGATCGTCGAATGTTTTTTTGTTTCCAGGCGGCGATCGCGAAATGGATGTAATCGATGTGACAAGACAGAGCGACCTTCGCATGAAGTTGCGAGACTTTGTCGAATATTACAACGATCCTTGCAGAACGCGAGTCTTGAATGTCATAAGTCTCGAATTTACGAATACTGGGTATATAAATATTAGAGCTGTTCCTTTCTACAGCTTGAAAAAAAAGAAAAAAAAAATTACAGAAAGAAACATTGTCGAGTCTACGAAATAGTAACGTATTGTGTTCATCAATGAAACAAATTACAGTCTATCGCCGATGGTCGAGGCCCCGTACATCGCACGAAAGCTCGACTGGGTTAATTCCGTGTGGCCACGCGATTGGTCCGACGAGAGCGAACTAAAGCGTCCCGAGGTCCAAAAGTACTGTCTAATGGGTGTGAAAGATAGCTTTACAGACTTTCACGTTGACTTTGGTGGAACGTCGGTCTGGTATCACGTGTTGCGTGGTGAAAAAGTTTTCTACCTCGTAAAGCCTACCCCAGCGAACCTTCAACTCTATCAACAGTGGATGTGTAGCTCTGCTCAGAGTGAGACCTTTTTCGGTGACCAGGCCGACGCCTGTTACAAGTGCGTCATAAAGCAGGGACAGACCATGATGATTCCAACTGGTTGGATTCACGCGGTCCTCACGCCCGTCGATTCTCTCGTTTTCGGTGGCAATTTCGTTCACAGTCTCAACATTCCTATGCAAATTCAGTGAGTGCCTTTTTATCTTTTGTTCCATTATTATTCTGGAGTACATTGCGGAAGTCGCTGAAAATTTTTTTTTCCAGAATCTACGAGCTGGAACGAAAAATAAAGACACCGAAAAAGTTTCAATATCCCGGTTTCGAGACGATACACTGGTTCGCCGCTAAAAAGTTGCTCAAAGAGCTACGTGATCTCAATAACGAGGAGAAAAAGTGTCCCGCGTATTTTTTGCAGGGTGTAAAAGCGTTGCTCGCTATCCTCAAGCAATGGAACACAGATAAGGACGTAAGAATCAATTTTTTGTAGTCGATGAACTTCGGATCGTCGGTACATAATCAATCTTCAATTTTATTTTCAGTACAACATGATAAGTCGGAGTCAAATTCCAGAGACTGTGAACAGTCAGAAGCTTCTGAAAGACTTCAGCAAAGAGATAAGGCACGCGGAACGGTATTTAATATCGTTGAATCCGCCGAAACCGGAGCGAGAGAGCAAAAGAAAAAAGAAGAGGCCCGTGAACAAGGATTTCGTGAGATATGACGTTGCGGATCGCATGCCAGGAAATCCGTTCACGTCGCTGAAAGCGAGCACCGTCAAAGCGGAGCCTCAGCCGATGGATGACAAATCGCAGATGAGGCCACCGTTGAAAATAACGTTGCCCAAGCCTCCTCCCATCGGCAAAGTAAACTCGAGTCCGGCTCAGAAGAAAGCCACGGGCGTCGGGAAAAAACGTTCCAACAAGCCGGGAAAACAGAGCCCGACCGTTATAAGATTCAAACTCGGCGACAAGGAAGTCGTCAGAAGTACGAACGACGATGTCAATGTTTTCGGGAGTTTCGCCATCGACCAGTCGGTCGCTCCGCCCAAGGAGCTCACGTGGAAACAGACTTCCGTCTACGACTTTCACGACGGCAGCAACGAGAGCGATTACGGAGCTTTCACAATAGACGAGGGCCCAAAGAGGAAAAAATCCTCAAAGTCCGCTGGTAATAAGAGAATAAAGAAAGAAGTGGTCGGTGACGTCGACGTTTTGACCGATACGCCCAAAAACGGTATCGAGGAACTTTTGAAAGCTTCCGCTTACGCATTACCCGCGGGCGCGCAACGCCTCGAAGTCTCGTAAGATTTTTTATACAAAATCTCGAATTAGACTCGTTGAGGGAAAGAATCTAAATCGATTTATTTCAGGGCACCCGCGACAAATCCGATAACGGGTCAAACCGTGCCAGCGCCACCGATCGGGTAAGTTATTCAGTCCGACGACGAGTGAGTACGAATTCGTGTAGATTACTTCAGTATTTTCCGCAAAGTGGAAAAATTCGATTCCTTTTTTGTCGTTCGTGTGCTTCTCGAGTTGTTTTTTTTTCTTCCTTTTTTGGACTTGTCAGGAACAGCGGCGTAGTTGAAAATTTTGTTTTCTCGATGTCTTAGTATTTATAAATTGAAAACGGCCAGTTCTGGCAGGGCAT
This sequence comes from Cremastinae sp. A BG-2022a, assembly GCA_030522545.1. Taxonomy (NCBI): domain Eukaryota; kingdom Metazoa; phylum Arthropoda; class Insecta; order Hymenoptera; family Ichneumonidae; species Cremastinae sp. A BG-2022a. The sequence continues at coordinate 4,932 of JAPYYW010002088.1, read as the reverse complement.
CACCGTCGACGCGGGAGGCGATTGCCGGAATGCTCTCCTTCAGCGAACAATGCTACTCGACGACCTCCGAGAGCCCGACGAAGTCTACCAAGTCGAGTAAATCCGGATATGACGACGAGGACAACGATGACGACCAGTCGATAGAGAACATCGACAAAGTTCATCAGGACGATGATTTCAGTAAGTTTTCTCCAATACACCTCGAAAATGGAGCTTATTTGTATCATCCATATGATAAAATCGTAGAAAATCGTAGTTGCAAATATTTTATTATTTTTTTATTACCTAAAATATAATATCGAATCTTTGTAGTTTATCCGACGCTGGATGCATCGGACGACGAAGAATACATTTTCAAGCCACGCGGAAAGAGACGCGTTGACGAAGCGTGGAATCCGAAAGCTCGGGTCGGACCTCTGCTACCAAAAACGAATAGGCCTGCTCGCGAAGGAGTAAAGAAAACGTCGGTGGAAAAGGGCCTCGAGGCCGCTGCAGCGAAAAGAGCGAAACAATCCGTAAGTTTCGAATCCACACGACAAAATCATTTTTAACCATTAAAAAAGTCTAATCATTCGTTTATTTTGTGTTCAGGATGATTTTTCGGAACACACGAAAAAGGAGGGCAAGAAACGAGTGGTAAGAGCCTTTGCAATAAAAATAATGATATCAAACATTTTTTTTAAATTTAATTAATTTATGAAAAATATTTAATGAACAGCCGATGACGAAACGAACGTACAAAAAACAGAAAAAGGACGCACCCGTGATGGTTGAGCCTCTGCCACCCCCTCCAGCCCCGCCAGTCGAAGAAATCTCGAAAACTTTGATCGCCTACAGTTCGATCTTGACGAGCCCGAATCGGCTGAAAGACGTCAAAGCGAAGCTCGCAGCGCCAATCCCAGTCGGTGAGAATCTTTATTATCCATTGATAGTTTTTCCATCATAAGTACGGAACGCGAACAAAAAGGAACAAATGGATGAATAAACGCGACTTGGATTTTTCAGAACGGAAACCGAGAAAGGGCATGAAAACTGCGAAACAGAGATTAGGAAAGATTTTGAAGCTTCACAAGATGATGCATTGAGTCGAGAATTGCACGAAAAGAAAAATCGGGGACAGAAAAATCATGCCGAGTGAGCCGCCCGTACTCGTTCATCTACAGAAATAATCTGTAAAAGCTGTACATTGCTATGTAAATAGTTGAAATTTTTCTTAGACCGTTGAGAAAGGACTGGGCAACTGGAAGTTATCTTATTAGCAGATAAAAAACTATCGCTGCGCACCGCGTGGCGTCTTTCAAACGTGCGAGGTGGAACGAGCAGGACTACATCCAATCGTTGGTTCCGTTCTCATCGCGTAGAATCTCGTAGACTTTCCGGAACGTTATCATTTCTCGAACCACAGGAAAATCGTCGAAACTAGCTGTTAGACTGAGACGCTTCGTAGCTGAGAATCAATATTTCGTAGCTTCCGGTTCTCTCTCTTTTTTTTTTATTTCTCGAGTATCCCAGATACACTTTTTATAAAATATTGTATACTTTTTTTTATTTCTTTTTAATCGTCAAAAGACAAACGGTGTTTATCGACCGATCAGTATTACCGTTACAGTCGAAAGATTCGATGTATCAATTTTTTTAAATCGCCTCGACAGAATTGTTACACGCCGAATTCATTATTCCAACTTCGATTCAGTGTTGCGTAAGAGTGTAGTGTTTCTTCGAGACACGAAAATTATATTTATTCACAAATTTCATTGTGCATTTACGCGAAAAACTCGACTGTGTTGATAGACGAATTCACGTACGAGTCTATCCCAGTGAGTTTTCACAAAAGTTTGTTTTACATTTATATACACACACTATAGATATATATTTACACGTATACAAATATTTTTTTACGACGTTAAAGATTTTCTGTATACCTATTTAGTTTAAGCGGAGGTTGCGAATCGTTTCCATATTCTCCCTTTGTTTGTTCACGCGACGAATCATCATCCGTATTTATTATCTGCGTCACATCTCATCCCACGTAAACGTACGAAAATACTCGATGGAGAAGTAATTTTGGACTCGAATTATCGTTGAGGGAAAACAAAAATCAGTTTTGTATCGGAGAAAGGGTGTTTAGCGTCCGCATAATCGACAATCAACGAACGAGATTTATCGAAACGTAGAATTTTCAATAAATTCGTAATCGCCAAGATGTTGAGCGATTTTTAAAGAAATATTGTTAAAAGTTAGCGACTTAGAGAGCTTCGATGCTTTTTTTCTCCAGACGGCAAAGAACGAAGCGCGAGGAGAAATAAAATCACACACTGCCCTCCCGCGTAACAGTAGACTTTGCGAATTGTATATTTCATCTCATTCCGTGTAAAGTGTTGTCCGTCTGTCATCAAGAAAGAATTCAATTTACGAAAAGTTGTCTAGATACGTGCATTTATCGGTAAAAAAAAACCCCCGTAAAGGTACAAGGAGTTAAAAGTTAAGAATTCATTACTATACTTCATTCAGAAACGTTGAAAAATTGTAAATAAGAAAGAAAAACATCCGCAACGACGGAGACAAGAGAATTTGTAATTTTACGAAAAAAAAAGAAGCATCGCAACATTGTAATAATCACGCGTCACGTCGTACTAGCAATTAATGAATTTTCAAAGAACTTGACAAATTTTACTTATTCGTTGTCCACATTAAAAAAAAACTGCGACGAATGAAATGGAGAGTTTTTCTTTTTTTTTCACGCGGATATCGAAAGTTTGCTCTCGATGTCGCGACATGATTCTTCATTCGAAAAATGTGGGATGTTTGGTGAAAAAGGGAGGCTTCCGATAATTTCGTATTTCCCGGCAATTATAGTTTGCCGATTGACCATAGCGCGGTGCCCGCGCGCGCGCCTCATACGTGCGGAGTACACACACACGCGAAAGAGCCAACATATGACCGGAGTCCGGCGAGTCGACGAGAAACTTCAGACGATTCCGTGAGTTTTGTGCTGTCCGCGTGTGTCTGCTTCGTGCGACGAGAGTGAAATTCCTCGTTGACGAGTCACGAGGTGTTCCCGAGGCTCCCCGTTCCTCGAAAAAAAAGAAAAACATTAAAACACACCGGGAGCTCGGAATTTTTCTCGAGATTTCCGCGATAGGACGCGTGCGTGTAAACAAACGAAGTCGCGAATTCGATTTCTCGCGATTCGTGCCATCACCCGTGTCAGTTTCGAGCGTGTCGTCCGCGAAGAACACGTTCCCGGCAACAATACCAGTCGCGAAAAATCGAAGAGTGTTTACGGAGGAGCGAGAGAAAGTTGTCCGGACGCGGCCGAAGCATGTTTTCGACCGAATCGCCGAAAAAACGTCGCTCGCGAAATCAAATCGCGCCGTTGGAGCAGTGATGAAAATTCGCGATAATTGAATTTTTCACTGCCCATGGCGTGATCAACGCTCGCGTGCGAACTTTCGGCGTTGCGGCGAACATTCGGTTGTTCTCCGCTTACGGTCAAGGACGGATCGATAGATATAGACGCTTGCACGTGTTTCGCTGATCTCGACGTTTCTGTCATTCGTCGCGAGTGTGCGGGAGTGCAAAGACTTACTCGGTCGTTCTTCGCTGTTACTTTATTAGTTTCGTTGTGTTTTCGTGACGGAGTGCAAGCTTTCAGTGAACATTTACGATCCCGGGAAATTCATCAAGGTACGTTCCAACTTTGTTCCTTTTCCAATGAAATTTAATTCCAAAAGTCGGATTAAAATATTGTATCGTGAAAAGTGCGAACTCACGAGACACGGAATCGTGTTTCGCCGACGCGAGTCCGTTCAAGGGTAAACTGAACTTTGCTTCATTCGCGATGACATTTATTGTGACGCAATGACGCAACTTTTTTCCACCTCGGGCTCATTCCCCCCCGTCACTTCGTCAGCTTCGAGCTCGTTAGAAAATCAAATTTTGGGGTTATGTCGCACACTCGTCTCTCTCTCGAGAGAAAATCTCGACAGAAAATCGACGACGAATTTTCTGCACGCTTCTGAACACGCGTTTCTCCCGAGGCTAAAATATTCTTAGAATACGATTACGCACGGGGAGGGGGGATGTGTTTATCGTAGCTAAAAGTGTCGGGTTGTTGCGAGATAACGAATATTCCAATATTAGTTCCATGCCGGATACGAATCCGCTCGAATTTTCACCAACAAAATAATAATCAATAAATATCAATCGTCACGTTTAAATTTGTGCTTGTTTATTGAATTTTCAGGTTATGTTTATCTCGAAACGAAGAATTCTTCGACGCGATTCGAACTCGCGCGCTCGCCGCTATTTCTTTTTTCGCGACGTCGGGAATTTTTTGCGGGGGACACGGAAATTCCCCTGCACGTGTTTCTCTCGGCGTGGTTGTTTTTATCGCCGTTCGCACACATTGTATTTACGATTCGACGCGTGAACAAATATTTAACTCGGGCCTCGTCAACAACTCTGTTTATAAGGTAAAAACGTCCCAATTGTTGGACAATTTTCGCCATATTATTTTTTATATCAGAATTATTTTATTCTCAATAAAATCGTATGGATTATTTTTCCTGTACGAAAAAGTGTATTTTTCATAACGTTAATTTATTGGAAAAATCTCGTTCAATCTTAGAGACAGGCTCGATTTTCTGTCCAACTATTGGGACATTCTACTTATTCAAACGAGGTACTTGCGCGAAGGGCCGTATCAAGTTTTTTCCCCCGTATGAACTAAAGGCAAAGTCCCGGGTTTTTATTTATATAAGATATTGTATTGAAAAACCATGTGAACGTTCTTTCTCATTGCATTAATCGAGATATTCAATATTAAAAATTGCAACTTTAACGTGAGCTCTTATGGCAAGTTCCGAAAAATTGTGTTTTTCAATATTTAATATCTTGATTTTGACACGGTGAAACTTCTTCACCTTTTGC
>JAPYYW010002087.1:0-22963 GCA_030522545.1 Cremastinae sp. A BG-2022a | reverse complement strand
ACAATATAGATATACATTCCGTGTATAAGGACGTAACTTTACTACTCGATTACTCGAAAATAATGTAGACGATATTTTTTTCTGAATTTATATAAATTTATTTAGTAACGAAGAACATTCTCTCTAATTTTTGCCATGTTCTTAAAAAATTTCCTTTCCCTATACTTTTAACATGTAAAACGCCATTTATTTTCTCCATTTGTAGCCAACCGCCTTAAGGTGGTTGGCTCTCTCAGCAATATTTGTAATTTAAAAACGAATCAAAGTGATGATTCAAAAGATTTCTTTAAGGTGGTCCAATGATTTCGGATGTCTAAGATTTTCATGATGAAATTTAGTGTATGTTGAGGTTAATACACATGTTACTTGTGTCTAAATTTTAATATCACGAGGGACAATTTTTGACATGCATGCGTAACGTATCAAAGAATGACTGTACCAATTTTCAATAAATTCCTAAATAATCGATAAAATCTTGGAAAAAAATTTCAATTAGTAATTTTGACCTTACATTGCATGCTTAACCTAAAAATTTGAACACGCCCATCATCGGGCCACTTTAATAAGCTGCTTTTTATCATAATGCAAAGATGATCAACCCTTTTAAAAGGTGTTTTGAAAAATTGACATTGACTGAGCAGAAAGATAGTCACAAGTGCTTTTAAAGTTTGATAAAGCGATGGAGCTCGTGTCCCAACGGTCTCCGGAGGACTTTAAAGTATTTTTTTGTGCGCGCCGCGACTAGACAAATGACGTGGACGAGAAGGATCGTGCGAAGTATACTGTCCCGGATAATCCGCTAGTTTTGAATCATTTCACGAGACATCACGTCCCAGACATTTTTCCACCTCCAGCATCCTATTCCATTCTTTTCTCTTTCACCGGGCCTGAGCTGACACGTTTTCTTGCGAGCTTGTGCCTCTTAAGTTTTTATCCGTCTCTTCCTGTGACAGCGACACTCGTGCAGTCTGAATTATCTACGAGCAACCTGTTTTATCTTCATATTACAGATTTTTAAGTTCATCCTATATCCCTTTCTGGCTCTGTGCGCCTACTTCTACTCACAGTGGCCACCAACTTTTCCAATATTTAAGAGAAAACTTGGGAAATGACGCAGGCGAAATGGTAAAATTTCTCTTGAGCCATTTCTTGAATCCAGACAAATCTTTCATTTTCAAACTATTAATTGGATTTGAAGAATTTATAGGGGGTGTAATGGAATATTCAATGGATTATTTCTAAATAGACCTTCTGAGATTCTGATTGGCTCTCAAAAATTTTGTTCTGTTTCCATGGTGATTGCAATCAAATTCATAGATGTAATCTGACAGTATTTGTAAATCCTTATTTCTAAAGCAGGACTGTCACTTTTAGAATGCAATAGACGTTTTGAAATTCTGAAAGTTTCATTTTGTTTCCATGGTAACTGCAATCAAATTCATAGATTTAATCCAATAGTTCGTAAAAGATCCTTATTTCTAAAATACGACTATCACGCTTAGAATGAAATAGACATTTCGAAATTCTGATTGGCTCTTGAAAATTTCATTTTGTTTCCATGGTGATTCCAATCAAATTCATAGATATAAACTAATAGTTCGTGAAGGATGAATTTACAGATGAAAAAGCTAATTTGACTTTGATGGAAGTAGAAGCTAGCACGCGCAGAGCGTTCCTAGTATTGATAAATAGGAGAAACGTTGGAAAAACTTCATTAGCGAAGATAGGCCCTCTGGCTCCAAAAGCAATCATAATGGTGGTCAAAGTCAGGTATACAGCGAAGCTGGAAGAGCCGCGAGGAGGGAGGAGAGGAGATGTAAATCTATGTACCAACAGCTAATAACGCGGGCAAGTTAATTACACCGGTTACACTGCAAGGAGGTTGTTTAACAACCCTTACGGGCGTTGTTACTAGCCTGCCTTTCGAGTTGCTCCGGTAGTTTGCTATCCTGATATAAGCCACTCTCGTTATATCTGCAAATTCATACAAATATAGACCCTATCGCCATTACGCTGCACGTAAAGAGGGAGGCTACTCGGTCTCTCTTCACCATCAAAAGCAGTCTGGCCTTCGCTCTAAATACTTGAGATTAATCATTGTACAAACAAAGGTTTTCAAGCAAACATTTTATTTTTTAATTCAATAAATTGGTCAGTACTCGCTGGTCGTTAGCTCAGTGTTGGATTAATTGTCAGTCAATGCTGTTTCGATATTTGGTTTCAATAACTATCATAATAGGCAAATTACTGTCTTACAACAATGTAGGACTGTGTTCATTACTTTTCAGAAAAAAAAATCAACGTGTTTATAGTTGGGTCAATACCTGGCCTACATGTACCAAACGTTGGATCAACTGTCATTGTCAAGAGTTTTTTTTTCTTGGGATTCAACTTATAAAGTGTTGAATTAATTCACATTAGTTTTTTTCATAAAAAAATATTCTTAAAATGCGACGCTTCGACTCTAGCATAGTACTTATGTCAGTCACTGATCAAACGGTTGAACACATAACAATTACGATTGTGTTCATCTTAAATTAGGATTGAATCATTTATCTTTTATTTCATGAGTATTTGATATCTTAAATACCAAATTTCGGATGATAAACCATGCTGGATTCTTATTTTCTAGGAATAAAGTTTCGTAAAACACTACGAATCAATTTCAAAATCTAATTGATCCAGCATCTGGACCAGTTACTTAATCAATGGTTGGTCACTTGACAAGTACAATTATACCAATCTCGGGCCAGGATCAAACCATTTGTTGATTGATAATCAACGATGTTGATTTCGTAGGTTTTTTCATGAAAAAAAGTTTGATAACACACCGTGAATCAATTTCAAGACCTAATAGATCCAGTACTCAGGCCAGTCACTTAACCAACGGTGCTGTCTCAATCTCGAGCTAGGATCGAACCATTTATCTTTTATTTCTTGGGTACTTTATCTCGAATAAGTTATCGCAGATGCAGGATACCTTAAATATTAGACTTTGGATGATGAACCATGTTGACTCAAGCATACGAATCAAAGCGAGCCGAGCTTTAGGAGCAGTTTGAAAAAAATATGTATGTGCACACCAGGTAATCGCGCAAAATGGGTGTTGGTCCCGTTCACCGTGTGATACGACGGTCGCTTGTGTTTATGTGTTTATACGGAGAGGGGTGCCTTTACGAGGCAGGAGAGAGAAATATGCGACCCTTCAGACCTATATAATTAGGACTCGGGGACGATAACAATTGCGAGACTTGGGGCGCATAAGCGATTGGAACACGCGAGGTGTTTGTGTGTACGACAAGAGAGCAACGCTGGAAGAGCGAAGGTACGTAACGTACGAGGCTTACGAGAATTTCATGTGCAGCCAGTACGTCGATACGCGGAGTGAGAGCGTTGCATCTGCGGAGGAAGAAAATTGAGAGGGAGGAAGCAACGCTGAAGTTAATCCTATTTCTCCACGACTTAATCCGAGTGGAAGAGTGGAGAAACACGAGAGGCAAGTTTTAGTGAGATCGTACTCAAACCGGTTGTCATGCCATTTTCTTCGGATACGAGACGACAAATGGGAGAGTCGAGAGTGCGTGCTCATTGCACACGAGTTTAATGTTCCCCTATTTTTTATCCGGATCCTGGAGTTTCATCCTCGAAACAAAAGCTTCGTACAAATCTTACGGTTTTAGCGTCGTTTTTTTTTTCTTCTAAAAGACGCACTATTCTCCGATGCGATTGTCACGAATAATGCAGTACTGCTTTTCCGGCTCAACGTTTTTTTTGTTTATGTCGAGTCACAAATTTTTACGCACGAGTTTTCTTGAATTTTAAAACTAAGTTTTAAAGTAATCACGTTTTTTTTGCTCTACATTTTATTTCCTTCGGAATTTGCCGCATCAAGGTGATGTGAAAGACCCAATTTCGAGTTATTTTCCGGACAAATCCCACGCTCGTATTTTTTAAGCGAATTAATTGAAATTTGAATATATTATGCAATGTATACTATACTGGTGTATGACATTCTTGGAATTTCAAAAAAGAAATTTTTTTACTTTAGTTTTTTTTTTTGAAATTCCAAAAGTGTCACGCTCTAGTACAGCGTACACTGCATAACATATTCAAATTTCAAATTATTTGTTTGAAAAATACGACCGCGGAATTTGTCCGAAAATTCACTCAAAATTGGATGTTTTACATCACCTTAAAGCTGTTTGCATAAGTATGGTGAATATTCACCAATTTTTGTGGCAAATGGTCATTCAAAGTCCCCGGGTTACAATAAGCACATTTTCGGGACCTCTTGCGGTGCAAAATATTGAATTATTTCATTCACAAATGTTGATTTTAACACAGTACCTTATGGAAGAACTCACAATGATGTAGTGTAAAAAAACTAATCGGTGATTGAGCTTCAGAAAAGTTTCCATCATAAAGATAATTCACCACAGATTCTGTTTATTTAAAGAAAACATTAGCTTACGGTGCTTCTAAAAAAAAACCTTTTTTTTTGGCGTGTCGGAAGCGGATGGTAAACATTAGGTAACGCTGTAGGTTAAAGTTGATTGAATTTTTAAAGCATTTTAATACATTCACGTAATAAAAATATTTTCAATGTAAGTTTTTATTAATTTTATTAATAATTTAGACTTAAATTTAATCAATATAAATTAGTTGCCAACTTGATTACTCATACGACGGCCGAACTACCTTAAGGAGGTTGACTACAAATGGCAAAAATAAATGACGTTTTGCATGTTAAAAATATAGGGAAAGGAAATTTGTTAAGAACATGGTAAAAATTAGAGAGAATGTTCTTTGTCACTAAAGAAATTTATATAAATTCGGAAAAAAATATCGTATACATTATTTTCGAGTAATCGAGTAGTAAAGTTACGTCCTTATACACGGAATGTATATCTATATTGTCTAAAAATGGCTATTTCATGGTTCGAAAAATACGTAGACGAAAATTCTAAAAAAAATTATATTCACGTATTTCATATGGAATTATATTCTCTCCAAATTTGAATGAATTTTTATCATTTCGTTATGTGTAACCAACCTTCTTAATAGAAAATCCTTTTACTATCCAAAATTTTTCATAATCCTTGTACAAAAAAACAATTCATATTCTATAGCATATGAAACATTTCCTAAATTTCCTTCTTCTTTTCTCTTTTTATGACTCATCGGTGACAGTTTTCTCCGCTCTTTTCATCTCTCTTTCTCCCTCTCTCTACCTGTTTTTCTCGCCAGTATATGAAAGCCCCTTACACTTAAGATGCTACTACGTTAAAATCGATACTCTTTCATTTGTTTTTCATCCAGTTGGCCATTTTATTTTCCATTTTCAAAAACCCATCATGAAATAAAAAATTTTTGCAAAACCAACGAAATAAATTTTATATTGAATAAAAAAATATTTATATTCATTTCAAACAGTGAAACGCGGGCTTAGCAATAACCAAACGTTGCTCAGAAGACAACAGTAAACAGGGGAAGAAAAAAAATGTCATCTGATACTTTTTTTTCGTATTTTCGATGGAATTGGTAGTAAATTCGAGAGAGTGCATGACGAAAGTTGCGTGCATGTACAATTGGCGAAAGGAGATAAGATCGAGAGAGCGAAGCTCCGAGCAATTTTCAAGAAGGAAGTCTTTGATGCTCGTTGATCCAGACCGTATTTGTCGGACGTGCCGAATAAGGCTGATACTCGGGTCCGTCTCGTTTGTCCGTTCGTAAGCTTCGTTTCGTCCGGGAATATCGAACTGCCGATCCCGAATTTACCTAGTCTAAGTCTGTGTCCACAGCCGAGTTCAACCAGATCAGTTTTCGAACTCTTACAGTTGGACAGGATATTTGCCTGAGAGATTCAACGAGATGAGAGAGGAGTATATAACCGCTTTACGATTCCCTGGATAGGGAATACTTTTATCCCGAACTGAGGAAAATACCTTTCCGGAGGTCAATCGATGCAATCATCTTTTCTGTACAAAATAAAATCTTGTCTCGTGTAAAGCCCGGGGAAAAACCGGTGTCTGTATTTCTACAATCGCTGGACGAAAATTTCATACGATTCAAATCCTTATCTGATTCTTTTTCGAGACAAAATATTGTACAAAAACGTGCTGTAATCTTTTTGAATCTGTTTCTTTCTTTTTTTTGATATTTTAATAAGAGAAATTTAATCGAAATAAGATATGGGGGTAACATTGTTTTAGCATTGCTAAATGAACTGTGAAAGTTCTGTAAATCCATTTGTTTCGAATGATTGTTTCCTTTGATGTACACTAGGCTATAATTTTAACTCGCTCACGCTATTTGATATGATGATATTACGAGAATTATTTGTTTTTTTTTCGAGATTATTGCAAGTGGTTAAACTGTTGTAGATTTTGTAACAACATGCGTTTCTTTCTCGTCGACTAATATTTTTCGTCGTGCTTGAAATATTTTTCACTCCTCGAATCATTAATCACAACAAACTTGCCAGACCTTCCGGAAACATTGGATATGATACGTAGGATGAATAATTGCTACATTTATATCTTTTAATTAATTAAATAGCATATACAGCACATTATTCAGTTGAACAAAACGTGCGAAAACACGTGATGCTGACAAATAGGCCATTCTGATTTAAGAAAACGGATACAAATATGAGAGAATTGATTGACCGATTTAGATTAAAATGTGTGTCAATCGTTTTGCTCTGGATACCGAATTTGTTATGTGTATTTATCATAGATAAAAAATTTATCAACTTTTTACTGACATAAAAATTTCGAGCCGTGCCTCTGATAAAAAATACGTAAGAATTGGTAATCTCAGTAAACTTTATCAACGAAACCAATTTAAATGCCAATTTTGTGATACCGATAAAAATAATCTTTGATCAAAGTTTTTTGGGCGTGAGCCGGTACGTCGTGATGACACATCACATTTATTTCATTTGGAATGCCAATAACGTATCATATCAGTCCTAATTTTGATAAAGTTAGTGGTCATTAATTGAAAACTTTATTATACAAAAATTAGAGTAGACTCGTAAATAATTTCAGTTATATTGAAGTCTAGTAGTAAATGTTAGTGTAGCTCAGACGCTTTTTGCCCTCGTGGTGAACGTGAATATAATTTTTACTTTTAATTTGATTCGTTACGAATATTCAATAATTAAAAAGTATTTAAATATCTCTCGTTGGTTATTTAAATATCTTTTGAATTATCAATGTTGAATTTTTAATTATAACAGAAAGTTACTTTTTTTTTATTATCGTAAGTACGTGTTTTCCTGGCCATCATTTAGCAAATCAATTTGACCTAAATTTGATCATGGATCAAAAATTTGTGTCTTCAGGTGCGATACTTTTTGCTGATGACTAGGGAATGGTGACAAAGTAACTCTCGAGAAAAGTGTAAAAAAGGTCGTTCTTGTCTTTGGTTTACCGCTCCAAAGTGCATGTCATGAAACGCCTCGAGTACCAGTCGAGTGCGCCCTCTAACTTTATGTTCTCTGTTGGGTCGAGCAGGCGTTCAAGACACGTTGACTTCGAGCTTACTATCTATAAATGGTTCAATGAAATGCCTAAGGGTCGATGAACCAATCAGGTCACGGAAGATCAACAATTATAGCAGCGTGTCACAGAGGACCTCGTATTGAGAGGCTCGGTTAATTTTCAGGGTTTAATAGTTCGATTCTTCACATCACGATCGTTTACAGGGATCATAAAATTTGAAATTGAATACCCACGATCCTGATATGAGGATGATCTAAAATTGGGCAATCAAACTTGCAAAATTCAATAATATTAGTCGCAATAAACTTTCAAAAAGAATTTTGATGATAATTATATGCCACACAAATAAATGTATGTATTCGAATTTTTCAGCCAATGAATATAAATATTCAAAAAAAAAAAATAATAATAATTCGCTGAAAAATTTGAATTATTTTCGAGCAATGAATTTTTACGATCAAAGGAGATTATTGATTTTTTAAAAATTAATAATAATTGATTTTTTAAAAATCAATAATAACTCTATTCACATATGATAGACTGCAGTGTTACGAAATTTATATACTTCGACTAATTAAAGGTCACTGTATGTATTTTTGATTACTATTGAATAAAAAAATGTTTATTTAAAAAAAATTCTGATGAATTTACAGAAAATGGAACACAGAAGGAATATACATTTATACTCTTATATAAGACAATTTTTCATCCTGATAAATACTAATTTCACTTTAATATTTCAATCTTGACTTTTGTTTATCCTCTTTTCTGAAAACAAGCATTCGCTCAGGAATCTTTATGAGGTTCGAATTCAATGTGAATCCTCGGATATTCGTTTTTTTCTCATGCTTGTGCTTTAAATTCACTATGGGGCAAAAAATATCGATAGGATTATAAAATTTTGTATTTATATAAATTCTTTTGTAGTTTTTTTCGTGTATATAGATAACGTAAATTTAAAGAGAGAGAGAGAGAGAGAGAGAGAGAGAGAGAGAGAGAGTTTGTTTATATTTCAATATCATCTTCAGATAATAAAAACACTTGAAATCTGTAAAAGGATTGGTTTTGTGTGAGAAAAAATTTCGAAAGTATCGTGAGCTTATCTGAATCGAGAGAAGGATAAAGTACTTCGTTAATCTAGCGGAGATGTACAGAGGAAAGAAAAAAATCTGTAAACGAAATATGTTCGACAAGCAGTGTCTTATCTCGTAGAACTACGATAGACATAATCAGTATGATTGCTCAAGTGATATATTTTCTTCCCCGCGATGAGAAATTACGATATGTCGACCATTTCGAGTGTATATAAATACAGGTGCCAGAATCGTGCCAATGCAGACTCGTTCGAGATGTTTTCAAGGTCTTTACTACTGTTCGCGCTGGCCTTCGGGGCTGCACAGATCGATGCAGCCTCTAACAGCTCGGTAGAATGGTGGAGAAATCGTTTTATCTATCAGATTTATCCGCGCAGTTTTAAAGATAGTAACGGAGACGGGGTAGGCGACTTGAACGGGATCACGAGCAAATTGGAACATTTGGCCGATATCGGAGTAAGCGCGCTATGGATTTCGCCTATGTATCCCAGTCCTATGGTCGACTTTGGCTACGACATCGCCAATTTTACCGACGTCGATCCTCTCTTCGGCAATCTCAACGACTTCGATAAACTGGTCGCAAAAGCAAAGTCCCTCGGCCTCAAGGTACTTCTGGACTTCGTGCCGAATCACAGCTCTCATAAGCACCCGTGGTTCATCAAGAGTATTCAAAAAGTAAAGCCCTACGATGATTATTACATCTGGAAAAACGCAACTATCGTCAACGGCCAAAGAAGACCACCTAACAATTGGTTGAGCGCGTTTGGTGGATCAGCTTGGGAATGGAATGCCCAGAGAGGTCAGTATTATCTTCACCAGTTTGCAACTGGTCAACCGGACTTGAACTACCGTAATCCTAACGTGGTCCAAGAGATGAAGGACGCACTAACTTTCTGGATGAAGCGAGGTGTGGACGGTTTTCGAATAGACGCATTAAATCACATGTTCGAAAATGCAAGCTTCCCCAATGAGCCAGTCATATCCGGAACGGGATTACCAGCTGATGACTACGATACCCTTGATCATCTCTACACCAAGAACCAGGATGAGACTTACGACATGTTGAAGCAATGGCGACAGCTGTGCGATGCTTTCCAGCCCAATGGAACCAAAAAGATGCTTCTTACTGAGGTGTACGCTCCACTGGATTCGGTCATGAAGTATTACAGCTATGGTTCCAATGTTCCATTCAACTTCATATTCATGGGTGATGTCAACAACAAGTCACGAGCCGTTGACTTCAAGAGGGTTATGGATGCTTGGTTCAACGTTATGCCAAAAGGTCAACAAGCTAATTGGGTTACAGGAAATCACGACCAACGTCGTGTGACTGAAAGATTTGGCGTTAGAAGAGCCGACGAGTTGTCCATGATCGCAGCTGTTCTTCCTGGTATCGCGGTTGTCTACAACGGAGATGAAATCGGAATGGAAGATGTGTGGCTTTCGTACAACGACACCGTCGATCCAGCTGGATGTAATGCCGGGCCGGACAGATATAACTTCAAGTCAAGGGATCCACAAAGGACTCCGTTCCAATGGGACAGTACGACAAGCGCTGGTTTCTCCACGAATCCCAAAACCTGGTTGCCGGTTCACTCGAATTACAAGACTCTAAATTTGGCTGCCCAGAAAAAACAAGTCACTTCTCATTATACGGTCTTCAAAAGACTCGTAGCTTTAAAGAAGCAACCCATCATGGAGACAGCGAGTACAGAGATTATTTTGGTTGGCGAAAATGTTCTTGGTATAGTGCGAAGATCCGAAACGAACATTGTGGTTCTTCTCGTTAACTTTTTGGATACCAACATCGTTGTTGATGCAAAGAGCTGGCTCAATATCCCACCTTCCATGATCACTTACGCTGCGAACGTTGATTCTAAAATTAGTACCGGGGTTACTCTGTATACGAGCGCTCTCAATCTTCCAGGTGCTTCTTCCATTATATTGTCCTCCAAAAGAATGTAAAATTTTATAGCATGATAAAAAAATTATCATTGCTGCATCTGAATCTGTTTTTGGAGATCCCGCTATCTCACGATTTACTGTACAGTTGTTTAGTTTGAAGAAATTTGTGATTAATTGTAATTACTGTAAAAATATATGAATTGGTAAATAAAACGCATTATATAAACTTTATTTTTTATACTTAAGATACCTTCATAGTAATTAAGAAGCTACAAATCTACCCTTCTCACCTTCCTTCTTCTCTTTAATGTATTAAAAAGAAAAGTTTACAAATTCGTTCCTTCAAGACTTATATAACTATACATTCGGGCCTTATGCTGTAGAAATAGATCTGTTCGATTCTGTTCGTTCGTAATTTCCGTTAATTAAAAATCATTCGTGTTCGATTGCCAGATTTATTTTATTGATTAGTCATAGGTGTTTCAACTTTTGTTCTTTTGATAATTTATATTATGGTGTCATACCTGTTAACGCTTTACCGAGACTATAATTAAATTTCGGAATATTTAACGTAAGATTTTAATCCAGATAAAAGGATTAGAAAATTATTTTTACTGATTTCAATTGATAAAAAAAGCGAGATAAGGATGATTCAAACTTACTAGAGAAAGGTATCGAAAATTCAGTCACTACGTAAGGGTTTTTTACTTTGCGTTTTGTATTCACTTTAGATAGCAAATCGAGTTTAAAAATTGTTTCCATTATAATTAAAAAAAAGAGACTGTTGGAATATAGAATATGTGTTGGAATATGAAATATCTAGAAAGGTATCGAAATTCAGTCACTACTTCGTCATTGATAAATAATCAGCTTTGACAGTAAAGCAGGCTTACAAATCATTTTTTTGTACATAAAAAAAATGTATTGAAATTTCAAATTTCAAGCAGTGGTAATATTTTTTATATTTTTTAAATGCTTAAATTCAATTACGTAGTTGAATTCTCTATGTAAGTAGCTTTGAATGCATAAAATTTCGACGATATTTGTAATGTTTCTAAGAAATTCTGATGTTGATTTAATTAAAAAAGTTATCGATTTTTACAAAAAAAATTTAATCAATTTTATTGCTCAATAATTCATATTTTACGAATTATTGATGAGTAATCTCGGTTTTTCCGCTGTAAGCGGAAATTCGCGCAAGAACACATGTTTGTTTGCGAAATTTTTTTTCATCACACGTGATCTCAGAACTTACCGCATGTATCGAACGCAGCTTATCAAGTCTACGAAATCTTATATTTTTTTCAATCTATATCTTCGTAAGATTATGTTGTTCCGGAAAATGATTACGTATCTAATTTTTCATAGAGAATCGTTTGATGATATAAATTGTGCACTTCGATTCTCAGGGTTTAATAGTACAGAATCATGCTGTCGAGGTGGTTCACACTGTTTTTTGCGGCCTTCGGCTCTGTCGTTATTGTCGCTGCCAACAATGGCGAGAAACAATGGTGGAAGGATAGGTTCATTTATCAGATCTATCCAAGGAGTTTCAAAGACAGTAACGGGGATGGAGTGGGTGATTTGAACGGAATCACGAGCAAGCTCGAACATCTGGCTGATTTGGGTGTGAGTGCTCTCTGGATCTCCCCAATTTACAAGAGTCCAATGGCAGACTTTGGCTACGATATATCTAACTTCACCGACATTGATCCAATATTTGGTAACCTCAACGATTTCACGAGACTTACTGCAAAAGCTAAATCGCTGGGTCTCAAGGTTCTTCTCGACTTCGTCCCAAATCACAGTTCGAACGAGCATCCCTGGTTCAAGAAGAGTATCCAAAAAGTCAAACCTTACGACGAATACTATATATGGCGAGATGCGAAAATGGTCAACGGTTCGAGACAACCACCAAATAACTGGCTTAGTCGATTCGGTGGTTCTGCTTGGGAGTGGAATGCCCAGAGAGGTCAGTATTATTTCCATCAATTTGTTGCGGGACAGCCAGATTTGAACTATCGAAGTTCAGCCCTGGACCAAGAAATGAAGAACGCTTTGAAGTTTTGGCTGGATCACGGAGTCGATGGTTTCCGGGTTGATGCGATAAATTTCATGTTCGAGGATCCGAGATTTTTGGATGAACCTGTGATCCCTGGCACGAACCTGCCACCAGATGATTGGGAGACTTTGAATCATATTTACACGTTGGATCAAAATGCCACTTATGACGTAGTATCATCGTGGCGTAAGTTGCTGGATATGCATACGAACCAAACCAATAGCAGCGCAAAGGTCCTGCTCACCGAAGGATATACCGTTCTTCCCTTAGTCATGAAATATTATCTATACGGTGTGGATGCACCTATGAATTTCATGTTCATATCAGACCTGAGCAATGATTCTCGAGCAATTGATTTCAAGCGCGAAATTGATCGTTGGATGGACGCAATGCCGAAGGGCTCATTGGCAAACTGGGTGGTCGGAAATCATGACAATCATCGCGCAGCAACGAGATTTGGCACTAAACGGGCGGATCAACTGTCCATGCTGTCTGCGGTACTTCCTGGAATCGGAATTATCTACAACGGCGATGAAATTGGAATGGAAGACATGTGGCTGTCTTACAATGATACAGTTGACCCTGCCGGCTGTCAGGTAGGACCGGACCGTTATGAATCGAAATCCCGAGATCCAGAGAGAACGCCCTTCCAGTGGGACAATACGACCAGTGCTGGTTTCTCATCCAGCAATAAAACTTGGCTTCCCGTTAATCCCAACTACAAGATACTCAATTTGGCAGCGCAAAAAACTGTTGGTGTATCTCATTATTCTGTTTTCAAAAAACTTGTAATCCTAAAAAAGCATCCTATCTTGGCAGACGGAACTTTAGAAGTACGTCTCGTGACCAATGATGTTTTAGCCATTGTCAGGAGACATCAGGTGGTTACTGGGGCTGTACCTATCGTCCTTCTCATAAACTTTTCTGAATCAGACGTAACAGTAGATGCTAATGCGTGGTTGAACATTCCTAAAGAAATGATTGTTCATATTTCCAGCGTAGATTCAAAAATTTCTGTAGGGACGAAAGTTAACACTGCGAGTTTAAAACTTACTGGAGCAGCTTCTATAATTCTATCGTGGACCGCATGAAGTTTGTAAATTGAACAAAATTTATATTGTACTTAATAAAAAAAATACTTCATTTTTGACGGATATAAATAAATGTAATTGAATGTGAAAAAGTGAAAATTTTTTTTCCATGATTCCCTCATCCCTTAAAATAGTTCTATTATACGGGTAAGTATATTGTTGGTACCTTAAAAAAGCACTATAAATAACAAAGTTATGAAAATAAATATTTCATCTGTCAATCACATTTTCTTATATGTTAAATTAGCCTTCGGACAGGCGCGTTAAACATTTTGACGCGCAAGGGTGCGTGAGGTCTTTTTGGATCGCAATTTTTAAAACGTTATAAAAAATAGAATCAACAAATTTTTACTGTTTTTTTGGGGATAATAATTATTTAATATTTTTTGAATAAGTTTTGAATAAAAATTTTGAACTAAAAATAAAAACATACTTAAAAAACGGGGCAAGAAATTTCTATGATAAAACTCGAATTTAAATTTTTTGGGATCAAAAAGACCCCACGCGTCCTTTCAATAGTTAATAATTTCAATATTTTGTTAAATTTTTCAACATTCTTCAATTTTGGCTATTTCGAGAGACTTAAAAAGTATTTATAAAATAGTAAGCCACATTTTTTAATACTTTTATTCAGTAAAGACGTATCATCTATGAAAAAGTTCAAATCGATACATTAGGTTTTTAAAATTTTATTTTATGTTTAATATGGAATTTCGGCACACATGTTTTGGATGAAACTAATGATTTTGTTGTAATATTAAAAAATCGACCGAATTAATGGAAAATTTAACTTTGACCTTGAATAACTTTTTAATGAGTGGATTGATGGAAAAATGTTCAGACTTTTTTGTAGAGAGTTAAGTTCTCTACAAAAATGTGCTAGAACTTTTTGTCTAACGTATAGTTATATAGTTACAAAATTCGGACTGAGAAAACGTAACTGTTCCTTTGTTAATCTTATAGAAAATGGAAAAGTGCGATGCGACCCCTGTTAATATTTTTATAAAAAGCTCAAATTTATACAGGCTTCTTTTTTATTAATAAAAAAATGAAAAAAGAAAAATTTTTTTTTTGAATCACCCTATTGTATATACTCTTTCAAAATAATAAAACAAAACAAATGTAAAATTGCGTTTTTATCCGTTTAAAATACAGAAATAAAACTAGGCGTATTTACGAAGAAATATGATTAAAATATAGATACATCCGATTCGATAAGAACTTTATCTCTTCTGTTAGAGAAAAATGACTTAGAATATGAGCTCCAGATTAACATAAAATTAATAGAATACGAATTATAAAAATCCTTATTTTTGAAGATTTCATTACAAACTAGGATTATTTAGAAAAAATCCAGAGACCGAGATGTTTTTTATCACGTTTTCTTAGAGCGTGTATCCATATCTGTTATCTAGTCTCAGTGTCAACGTACCACCACTCAAATTGAAGGCCTATTTCGGAGAATCGTTAGATCAAGAATCAACAATTCGCGAGGCTGTACACTATGTCCTTAACTTTGTTTACGATCCACTTTCATCCATTATAAATAAAGACGTCGTTGCTCGGAAGAAGCACAGTATTCAAGATGACATCAAAATCATTACTGCTCTGCCTGTCGGCTTTAGTGATTTTGGGAGTCGATGGAGTCGGGAAGGACCCAAAAGAATGGTGGAAGGATACATTTATCTATCAGATCTACGTGAGAAGTTTCAAGGACAGCGACGGGGATGGCATTGGAGATATAAATGGGATTACGAGCAAACTCGAACATTTGGTCGATCTGAATATGAGCGCACTAATTATTTCGCCAATCTTCACAAGTCCAATGGTCGATTTTGGCTATGATATAGCAAACTATACAGAAATCGATCCAGCATTTGGAACTCTCGCTGATTTTACGAATCTTACAACGAAAGCCAAATCTCTTGGTCTCAAAGTGATTTTGGACATTGTACCGAATCACAGTTCGGACCAACATCCCTGGTTCCAAAAAAGTGTACAGAGGATCAAGCCGTACGACGACTATTACATATGGAAAGATGCTAAATTGGTGAACGGTACAAAGGAGCCACCGAACAATTGGCTCAGCGTGTATGGTGGTTCTGCTTGGGAGTGGAATCCTGTGAGAGGCCAGTACTACTTCCATCAGTTCGCTATTGGCCAACCGGACCTGAACTATCGAAACGCTGATCTAAACGTGGAGATTCAAAAGGTGTTGACATTCTGGCTGAACAACGGAGTTGACGGCTTTCGCATGAACGCCATTGACAAATTGTTCGAAGATCCCTCTTTCCTGGACGAGCCGGAGATCATTGGGACCGGCTTACCATCCAGCGACTACGACACCCTCGAGCACGTCTACACAAAGGATCTAAACGACAGTTATCTCGTGTTGAAATCCTGGCGCAAGCTCATCGACACTCATCCTAAAAAACCAAGCAAAGGCGAGCCGAAAATGCTTTTGACCGAAGCTTACACGAGTCTACATCTAGCGATGGAATACTTTGACGCCGGCTCGGACGCTCCGCTGAACTTCATGTTCGTGTCAGATCTTAACAACGCTTCACGTCCATTTGACTTCAAGGGTCTGATCGATCGTTGGTTGAATGCGGTACCAAAGGGATACTCGGCGAACTGGGTCGTTGGGAACAGCGACAACCATCGAGCCGCAACACGATTAGGTTCGAAGCGCGCAGACCAGACCTCCATGCTCGCCGCAGTACTTCCAGGCGTAGGCGTCATTTACAACGGTGACGAGATTGGTATGGAAGATATGTGGCTCTCGTTCAACGACACGGTCGATCCAGCCGGATGCAATGCCGGACCTAACAGATATAATCTCAAATCGCGCGATCCCGAGAGAACTCCCTTTCAGTGGGATGCCACTGCTAACGCTGGCTTCTCCACGGCCAACAAGACCTGGCTTCCCGTTAATCCGAACTACAGAAGTCTTAATCTGGCCTCTCAGAAATCCCAGCGTTTCTCCCATTACTCGATCTTCAAGAAACTCGTAGCCCTGAAAAAGCGACCGATCATCAAAACTGGTAGCACCGAAGTCATCATCGTCGATCAAGATGTTCTTGGCGTCGTGCGCAGAGATTCCGAGGCTGGAGTCGTCGCCCTGCTTATTAACTTATCCCAGAAAACCGTTATCCTCGACGCTAGAACTTGGATGAATATACCCGATGAATTGTTCGTCTACGCTTCGAGCGTGCACTCGGGGATACCTTCAGGTGTCACTATGGATACGACGATTCTCAATTTACCCGGAGCCGCGTCGGTTATACTATCCTCAGAAGAATAGATTTTGCGAACTCGAAAATTTCTTTAATCGGTCTGTACTTTAAACACGATGAAATCATTGAAATTTTTCGTTTCTGTATGCAAATGTGTATTGTAATCAAATCAATAATCATATATTCTATTGTTATTTAATAAAGCAGATAAAAATTAGAACTTATCATTATTTGTTGACGTTTTCCTATCCTCAAATATTTATTCTTTCACATTCATGGATAATGAATTTCTATCGCTCTTAGATATTTTTGAGGAAAAACCATATTATTGTATATTTTCTTCATTCTTCAACTAGTTGGTTTTTATCAATTTTAAACTTGGAATAGTTAATCGAAGAACTGATGTAAGTAAATTATTATATCTATAAAAATAAATATTACTTATTTTCCATTAAGGAGGTTCACGCGTTTGCCACGTGAAAATTATTTTTGAACATGTTTCGTTAAAATTTGGCGTACAATTTCAATAATATTCATCATCTAGAAATCGCATTTTTTTGTGACTTCTCATAAGACCGCGTGTTAAAAGTTACAATTTCAAACAATGAATATCTCGAGATCTGCACGATAAAGCTTCCTTAAATTTTAAACATATTTTAATATGCCATCAAGGAACGTTAATATCAATTTTCATCAGATTATCGTCAAAATAATTTCACTTGATGATTTTTGCCTTTAATTTACACGTAAAATGAATGCGCACGGGTGAACAAACGCGTGAACCTTCTTAAATTGAACACATACTACGTAAGGTAAACGTCCCAATAGTTGGACAGCTATATAATTAAATCTTTCTTTTAATAAATTATTTCTTTCCATTTTTCATCTTTTTTTATTAATTAGTGTGGTTTTTTTTTCATTTTATGCCTATTATCTACCCATTTTTTCCACACCTACGCTTAACCATATATTAACCATCGCAGATATTCAATCCCAATACTGTTACTCTTACATTTAACTCCATATTTTTAAACTTAGAGATGTTGTTTATACAACCTAAAGTGTAACATGTCCAACATATTTATACGTTTTGTTTGTAAAGTTTTACTGTACTTATGTTATAATATAATTTTTAAGGCAAATCAACAATAAAAAACTTTAAACAAAAAAAATTAAGGATTTCCTCACTTTATCTTTATATAAAAAATATTCAAACAGAAAAATCTGCTACAAATTCATATCTAAACTATTATCTGATATTTTATCGATCCAAAACTCATTTTATGTGTTCATTTTAGACAATTAGTAAATATTAGGTGTACAAATTTAAAATAGTCCCTTTTTTATTGGAATTCAAAAATTATTTCTAAACCAATGAATACATATCTAAAACTGAAAATAATGTCCATTGCTTTCGATGACTTTACTCCATCGTTCCGGCAACTGATGAACTTTGATCAATTTAGGTAACTATGATATGGAATTATCAAACACCCGACACAAAGCACCTTATTAATTTGTATACCTGATAAATACTTGTACGTTTGAATACGTAGGATTTCCCAAAAGTTGATCAGAAAATCGACCTTGTCTCTAGGGTTAAGCGAGTTTGTCCTAATGAATTAACATTTTATGAAAAATACAACTCCTTTAAACATGAAAAATAATCCATACAATTTTATTGAGAAAATAAATATTAAAAGAATATTTATATTAAAAATAACCGTTACTCATTTTTTTTCCTAATATTTGTGTGTGATCAAAAAACTTCGGATTTTTGGTCAAAACGAGATTTGGATGAGAACAATGTTACGTCTTCTAGCGCAAATGTCAAGTGTTTGACGTTAATTTTACATTCAGAAGTAGGAAATCGCGAATTCTTACCATTGCTTGGCGAGATAGAGAGCGACTGGAGTTGTTCGTAGTTTCATCACGCCCGAGGCGAGCTCACCTTGAAATTTAGGTCAGTCCCGTTTATGCAAAGATAAAGAATTTCCTTCTTCTTCGAGGCAGGGTTGAGCGCGAGAAAGGTGGATCTGGGTCAAGCCGGGCGAATAATCTTTCACAAAAGTGCATAACGAATGGACAGGACCGAGTCATCTATGATTGAAGAAGGCAAGAACACGTTTTTTTTCCCTCGTGCTCCCTGGCTGGAGTGGAGAAGAAAAATGGGAGAAATAAAAGTGCAGGGAGAAGAAAAAGAAGAAGAAAAAGAAGAAGAAAAGGCGAAAAGAAAAGATGGCGGATATATATCGGGCATGGCCCCATTGTTGGCAACGTTCGAATTATTCGGCTGCGGTGAATGGCCTATTAATTATGCACGAGAGATAAACGAGATGCTGATCGATCGATCAAGCCCCTCCCCCTCTCTCCCTCCCATCCCCTTTTCACCGTTTCTCGCTCTCTTCTTCCTCGCTAAGTGGCAAGATATACTCTCCGTTCGAGCGAGAGTAAATTGAGATGTATACGGGGCGTGATAGTCGTGGTGAAAGTCGAGCCGGAAACGCTCGCAGCTAGGGGTGGCGGGCTGGCTGGAAACAAGAGGGGAGCTTTCGCCGTGGCATATACTATTAGGGCGCGCGCTATTAGGAGTGCGCTATCGTCGACACGAGCCTCGCAAAATAGTTGAGGCCTCTGGATGGGATGTATGCATCGTGGAAAGTACAAACCCGTCGTCGTAGACGCTGTCGTCGTCGTCGTCGTCTCTGCGAATGTGGGCCAGACGAGAGGGTAGTTCAATTATGTCATAGCCGAGCTAGCAAGAATGGAAATGAGCGTGCGCCGGAGGTGTGAGTGCGCGAGCCGCAACAACTTTGCATACTTACTCTTTCGCCTTACTTCCATCATGCTTTTTGACATGACTCGCGCTCTATACATTATTTCTGTTCACCTTCACGTATATACGCGGCGAATTTTAGACGAAGGGAAATATCGTCGGTGTTGACGTTATATTTATCAAGTTGTGAAAACAATTTCTCAGGCAGGATGAGTGGAAAAGTATTTAGATATTGATAGTGGGTTAAATTAATTAAAATGAAAAGTAAAAATAAAATTTAAGGTGATGCGAAGCACACAATTTCGAGGGATTTTTTGGACAAATTCCACGCTTGTGTTTTTAAAGATAATAAATTGAAGTTTGAATATGTTATGCAGAGTAGACTAAACTAGTGCATGACATTCTTGGAATTTTAAAACATGGAAAAAAACATTTTTTTGCTTTGAGTTTTTAAATTTTTTTTTGAAATTTCAAGAATGTCACGTCCTAGGTACAGCGTATACTGCATAACATATTCAAATTTCAAATCATTTGCTTGAAAAATATGATTGTGGGATTTTTCCGAAAATTTACTCAAAATTGGATGTTTCAGGTTACCTTAAAATTAGGAATAAAAGATACAATGTGAAAAGAGTGATTTAAAGTGGTTGGTTTGTAAAATAAGTGTCGATAAATTTTGTTAAAATTTTGCAAAAACTTTCTTTAACGTTATATGTATGTGTGTACCAAATTTTAAAAGATTTCACCGTAAGGAAGTTGAGATATTTAATTTAAAAATATCACATTTTTTGCACACTCTCCATAAAAGTGCGTGTTAAAACTACAATTTTCAACAATAAATATCTCAAATTCTAAAAGGTAAAGTCTCCTAAAATTTTGCAGAGAGTTTTATGTAACATCGAAGAAACTTTGTTTAATTTTTTGGAGATATCTATCGTAAAAAATGTGTTAATTATATACCAAATATATCTAGTATTTCTGACTTTGAATAATTTTGAATTCAGAATAAGTTGTTCTTTTGATAAATTTGCAATAACTTTTCTTAATCAATTTAATTTCTCAAATCACTGTGAATGTCAGAAAAACATCATAAAAACAGGAGAAAAGTTTGGATTTGACTGTCATAGACCAACCACTTTAAAAGCAAAATCAACTGTAATCGATGAAAATTTTATTTTTATCGTATTGTTTTTTTTTATGAAAAATATTTTGTAGGTTATACACGGTAGTCTTATGAAGAGTGGTGTCGGAAATTTCAATTATTGCAACTTTACAAGAAACTTATCTAACTGATACCATTCGAAAACTTGAAAACCATTTCAATAGACTAAATCAAATGAAAGACGTAAAAATTCTAAACTT
This sequence comes from Cremastinae sp. A BG-2022a, assembly GCA_030522545.1. Taxonomy (NCBI): domain Eukaryota; kingdom Metazoa; phylum Arthropoda; class Insecta; order Hymenoptera; family Ichneumonidae; species Cremastinae sp. A BG-2022a. The sequence continues at coordinate 1,929 of JAPYYW010002087.1, read as the reverse complement.
GTATCATTTATGAATTTATTACACAATAAATCTCTATCACTTTTTTTGGCAAAAATCATGCAAATTCCCTTCTCGAAAGCTACTCTCGAATCGTGATGAGCTAATTTTCAAATTTTATTTTCTCAATAATACTTTATAAACAAATCGTTACTCGTGAATTTGATACATCAGAAGTAATTATAAAGTTAATAGAATTATTTTTTAATATAATTAATGTAAATTGTGTATTTTTCTGATTTAGTCGTTCTCTTGGCACCAAAGAACTGACTGAAGAAGAGATGCAATGCCAAAAAAAAACATAAATTTATACAGTTACTTAAGATAGAAATCGCGTAAAAATCGTTTGACACAGAATTTCTTAAAAATTTGCACAAATCTTCTTTGATGTTGTGTTAATATTTATGTAAAATTTCAAGAAGCATTATCATTTAGTAATTGAGATGTTAATTGCTGAAAATGGTCATATTTTTTAATGTCTCATAAGAGCTCATATATTAAAAGTGGAAATATTTAAAAAGAAATATCTCAATTACCATATGTTAAAGCCTCTTTAAGGTAGTTCTATCAAAAAATCGTTTTCTTAGGATCTTGTTTAAAATTTGCAAAAACCTTCTTTGATACGTGCAATTGTATATTAAATTTTAAGAGGTTTTACTACGTAGAACTTGAGATATGTATTGTCAAAAATTACTATTTTCTGCAGTCTCCCATAAGAGCAGGTGTTAAATATTGTAATCTTCGACTCTAAAATTTCTGGGTAGTGGAACTTTGTTGAAATTTACCACAGCTCTTTATTATACTTCAAAGAAGCTTCCTATAATTTGAAAAAAATAGTTCAAAAATAGTTAGGATACTTCTAACATTGTAAATAAATCAAAAGTTTTTTTTTCTAATTTATTTCTATACCATATGATATTTCAGCTCAAGTTTATTAAGAAAAGTTGTTGCAAATCGATTCGAGAATAATATACTTTAAATTCTAGGTCTTCCAAGTTGAACTGTACTCATTATCTGTAACATGTCGAAAAGGAAAAAGCGGCCGCGTTGCTGCACATATACCTATTAAACTCATGAATAATAAAGTAATAAGATTGTTATAAAAAACTGAAAAAAATCCTTTGAAATACCATAAAGAATCGTGCAAGAGTTTTCACAAAAGCTTCACCATCCAGAAGTCAAGATTTGAAGGTTTAAAAAATGCAACACTTAACGCGCGCTCTTGTGAAAGAATGCAAAAAATAGTAATTTTTAACAATGAATACCTCGACATCTACCTGGTGAAACCTTTTAAAATTTGATACAACTATGCAGATCGCATCAAAGAAGTAATCCTAAATTTCTACAAAAATCCCACAACCATGACATAGTTACCTACGTTAATCCAGAGACGAAGCATTTTAAGTGCAATTCACGCTTAGAAGTGGTAAGAGTGAGTGTCGATTTAATTGATGCCGGAAAAGAATGCGAGAGATATGCAGCCCATGAAGCAAAGGAATTTTAAAGAGTGGATGTCCGGTGTGGAGGCACGGAGAAGGCGAGTGGGGATGAGGGACGAAGGGAAAGTTGAAAGACAACAGAGCAAGCCCTGCGAGGAACGCTTGCATGTCTCGTGACAGTGGAGGAGGTACACGGACAATGTGAGTTGTACGTGTACTCGAAAGGTGCTCCGGTACGTGTATACACGCGTCTACATAAATATATTTATGGGCTAGACGCGATATCTACTAGATGAAACCTTTTAAAATTTGATACAACTATGCAGATTGCATCAAAGAAGTATATCCTAAATTTCCAAAAAAATTCCCACAACCATGACATAGTACTTACTTTAATCCAGAGACGAAGCATTTTAACCGCTTGAAAGATAAAAGTGCAATTCACGCTTAGAAGTGGTAAGAGTGAGTGTCGATTTAATTGATGCCAGAGATA